>JAOANR010000001.1:10904872-11008655 GCA_030278955.1 Hygrophila difformis
TAATCGTATATAATAATACGGAGTATTTAAGTTGACTAAAATTGTTTGGTAGATTAATAGATAATAATAAATTTATCAAGAAATTAAATATTTAATTAATCTTTACATCAATTCATGCATAAAAATTCAAATAATAATTTATAAAATAAATAAAAAATATATTTATAAATAAAAAATAAAAAACATAAATAAATAAAATTTTAAAAAAACAATAAGAAAAACATCCTGGGAGTTATACATGCGTCAAAGCTTTTCAAACTATGCCATTACAGAATAGAAGTTATTATAAAATTATTATTAAACTAATAAATAAAAAATTTTTTAAAAAAATAAAAATCTACTAATCAATCCAAGCAGATATGATGAATTTCGGTGTGGAAAAGTAAACATTCATTATTTTTTGGATCTTCCAACGACCCTACCACTTCATCACAATCCAAATAATAAATATTATTGAAATCACAAAAATTAGAGTAATTTGTAAAAACAAACAACAACATATATACCTGGTGAATTCCTTTGAGGGCAGTGAGTTCCACTCCAAAATCAGCAATACAAGACATTGTAGTAAGATCAGCCGCCTTCAAATGCCTGTACCTCATCAGACAATTCGCCATATCTTCCGCCAACGCCTTCGCCAATGGGTAACTCAAAATGAACCCCGCCCCACCAAACCCCTGGCTGAACGAGTACCAATAATTCGACAGAATAAACTCCGAATGCCCCCCAAAATAATAGTACTCGTTATGGTCGTACTCGGCCAGGACATCCACCATATTATCCACGAAAAAAATCGAGTCATCGTCCCCCATCACGAGCCACCTCAAATCCCTATGGCCGCTCGCCTCCGCCTCCCAGAAAGCCTCCATCACCCCGTTTATGATCCGTTGGGCCGTCACGTCCTTCTTGTTCAGGACTTTCGTTAGGTCGTCGGATACCTTGTAAGGAGGCGAGGACGGAGACCACGGGAGGAGGTCGGGCCCCGGGGCACGGTCTAGGAATAAAAACCCGCGTGTAACGTTGGGGCGCCACCATGACTCGATGTAGGGTTTCCGGTGATGCCAGGCGTTTTCGGAGCCTACAAGGCCGAAGGCAAGATGGCTGAGGTTTGTCCTCGGGGGGGTTGATGATGATGATGATGATGATGTCTGAATCTTCCATTTATTGTAAGGAGAGAAGATGATGTCGGAAGGCTGGTAATTTGAGTACTCATTGGAGAGGTAGACGAAGGAGAAATACAAGGCTAGGGATAACAAAATGAGGATTTTCCATAGGCTGCTAGAGATTTGTTGGAGTTTTGGGAAGGATATGATCATTTTTTTTTTTTTTTTATCTTATATTTTTAGGATGGATCGAAAATGAAATTTGGGGTTTGATTTATTGGGGGATTAGTGTAGGGGATTGCGTAAAAGAGATTGGTATGATCATGTGGAAATGATCGATGGGTTTAATTAATTAGTGCATAATGCATAGCGAGACATGAACCTGAATTTGTGCTGAGGATCTGCCTTTGAGTTGTAATGAAGTGACAGTGCTGTACATGTCTTACTTCTTAGGGCCGTTGTTATGACAAAGTTTTAAGGATGCGCATTTTGCTAAGCGGCGTGCATAATAAACATAGTACTAAATATTGTTCCACAAATAGTTAATTAATTAATTATTCAAGTAAATGAAATAAAATGAAATGTGTATTAATATATATCTTTAAAATGAAATGGGTATGGGGCTCTGGCAGCTTAAGCAAAGGTCTCGGGTTCGAGCCTTTGTGTATGCAGCATTCTGCTTTGGGATAAGTAACCCTTAAATGCCCACCGAGGAATTAATCATGTGTCCAATGAGGTCTGGACTACCCGTATTCACCTAAAAAACATTCTAAATTTAAACTCCATTGCCCAATTTGTTTTGAATTCTGTATCATCTGTGTACCTCATAATCGATTGTAATATCAATAATGGAACCGTTAAATTAGGCGAGAATAAGATCATAAACAAAAAATAAATAAATAAAAGTAGAAGACGGAGAAAAAAAAGGGGGCTCCTTAATTTCTATTTTAATCATTTATATTACTCCATATAGTTTAAATTTTTTTAAAAAAAATTATTGCGAAAATTTAAAATTTTCACATCCTGTGTGGTAGAATTAATAAAAATTTACACACACGTAAATAGAAGTTTGAATAGTAAGGTGATCGATTATGAATTTATGACTGGAAATAATAAATAAAAAGAAAATAGGAAATGAAATTAAAATAAAAAGACAAACAAATGATGGTTGGATAGGGGAAGGGGACTTATCCTAGCTAGTGGTCAAGTCTTCAGTTAGAGTTCGAATTCCCACCCGTCCATTTATAAAACGGACGGGGTATAGATTTGTATACCTTCAGGTGTGTTGATGTTTTAAAATTCAAATAGAATACATGCAGATAAACATATTTTTAAATCTCAATTAAATTAAATATGCTCATATTGGTAAATATATTGTTTATAATCTGAATTAAATATGTACATGAAAATTAAATTACTAATGCTCATAGTGTTTTGGCGGACCTAATTACGTACGTACATAGTATTTTATTTTCTTTCAAAATTAATATAATAATATTCATTAATTGATTAACTAATTAAAAGTAGTATGAAGTTAGCACCATAATTAAGTTACATAATCTACTGATCGTAATTTAGTAAAAGTCAGAATTGAGGGTTGTAAGTATTTAATTACTACTCCGTAGTTTTGCACGCTAAGATAGGATCATAGGATTACCCAACCAACTTGGGGAATTTAATCCAAGTCAACTATTTGAGCTCAGGGAATTACAGGCTGCCCCTAATAATCATTTATTTATTTATTACTATTATATTTAATTTAATAAAATAATAATAATCATACAAACCAAAACACAAAATACAGCCGAGCGAACATAAATTGCAACACCAACTCTTCGTCTTAACAATATCTTCTCTCAATTTAAACGACGACTCTGTAAGAATTCTACGCTCACTACCATTTTGCTCTGCAATTTTGAGATTAATTTTAGTTGTAGAAATTCAAAGGTTCCAAACATGAATTATTGCAAGATTAATTTTTTAGGCTGCTTTTGTGGTTGATATATATATATATATATATATATATATATATAAAAGTCAACCACAAATTAATTAACAAGCAGCCTAAAAAATCAACAATGACAAAAACCATTATTCTAACATTTTTAATATCATTTTCATTATATACTTTTACATTTCTCTTTATTTTTTGCATAAAAAATTTATGATGGATGTAATGTTTCATAATATTTCATACCTCAAATTAGAAATAAATAAAAGAAATAATTTTACCGACCCACATGGGGTCGGTAATGGGGTCGGTAATCTCCCGACCCCCAGAATCTTTGGTCGGAGCCAAATTACCTACCATCAATTTACCGACCCGGGATTGGGGTCGGTAATGGGGTCGGTAAACCTGTAGACGACCCGTAAAACCTAGTTACCGACCCCATTTTGGGGTCGGTAAAACGAAATTTTCTTGTAGTGGCTCGAATGGTTACCATGAGTTTTTCTTATTTCTTTTTTGAAAAGTTATACATATGTGTGTGGTAGACGCCGGCCATAGGGTAAAAATTAAATAAGAAAAATCAATTTCAACATAGGTAACATCTCCCATGCATTGCACACATTTTTTGGAAACCTCGTCAATTTTTATTTTCTCCTATTTAATTAAGATAGTGTCAATTTGATCACTTAGTTGACAAAATATATCAGAGTCAGAATTTATCGATACACTTGGACATAGTTTATATGTAGTCATAAACTCATAATTGTTTTTTAGGAGATAGTAAAATATTTTGGAGAAACGTCGATTGGTTCAATGACAATTATCGCTAGACTTAATTATGGCTAGTGACAGATCTAGAATATGTACTTCGGTAGGTCAGTTTTTGATAAAATTTTGCTGAACAACTTATACAGAAGTTTTTGATAATTAATATAATTAATCTTAATATAATAATAATCTTTTGTAAAAGTAAAAATGTTAAATTTTAAAATCACAGAAAATATGAAATATGACATACTCACACCAAAATAACTACAATTGTTCACGACGAGTTCCCATATTTTGGTAACATTGTACAATAATATTAATATACATTAGTAAAAGAATCTCATTCTATAAAAGTAACCAAACAATCATTCAATAACTTCAAAAAGCAGATACACCTTCAAATGCATTTTATATGCTTCTTTATCTCAACAAGCATTATGGAAAACTCATTTTGCTGGAAATCCACTACAAGAAAAAAATGATTTACCGACCTGAAAAAGCCGGTCGGGAACTCCATGGGACGGGTCGTTTTGACCTCTACCGACCGGCATACCGACCGCAAATGGTGGTCGGTAATATCCTTGTCCGAATTTTTGGGCCGACCATGGGGCTTGTCGGCGGTGAATTTGCCGACCCACTCCCCGACCACCACGTGGTCGGCAGACTTCCCGACTGACCTACCGACCAAAAAAACGGTCGAGAAATTGACCTCAATGGACCACGGGACCATGGGGTTACCGACCGCCTTTCGGTCGCTGAGTCGGTCGGCAAATTTTCCGATCGGTGTACCGACCAACTTTGCGGTCGGTAAAAACTGATCCTGCTGCAGCAGAATGGATTTTGCCACAGTCCATACCTGCTGCCAAAACAAAACATCCAAAACCAAATAGCCAAAACCAATCAATACATCAATACCAAACATCCAATATTCACATATTGTATATTTCAAACATACATCATTCAAAGTGTCTCGAAACCTTCACACAACAAGAAACATTCGATTCCCATTCGACTTAAAGTAATAACTACTACAATTCTAGTCCAACATGTCACAAGATAATGTTCAAACGGTCGAACAATGCACAAGTGTAATCAATGACAATGCTAGTCTCACAAAGACAAATAACTAAAGCAAGAAATTCAATGAACACCACGGTCACCTCCTCCCGAGCAGCCTCCAAATTCATCATCCCCATCCCCGCGGGGTGGGGATCGAGGGCCCCGATGTCCAAACAATCTCTCCATCTGCTCTGCTATGGTCATCTGTGACTGGGAAAGACGTTCGATAGTTGCCGTGTATGCATCAAACTGGGCCTGGGTCACAAACTGAGAAGTAGGCGGTGGAGGGGTGGAATCCACAGCATCCCCAGGCCTGATCGACCTGGCTACGGAGCCTATGCCATATATCGCCTTGCATCTGTCCGGGCCACCAGCTACGTCTAGGAAGACGTGATCAGGATCCAAGCTACTACCAATCTATGGATCCTGGCTTAAGGTCTCAACAACGGCATTAAACTCGGCCTGTTTTATAAGTTTAAAAAATGGGTCAAACAACTTGGCATTGAAGTAAACAACAAATTGAACAAGGCATTTAGATTTTGTACCTGAAGGTTCTGCGACTTCTCGCGTACCCAATTGTCCTTTTGGTGTTTTCTTGTATGTGTGTGCTCATGGAGCTCATGCAAGTGAACGGGTCCTTCCTTCTCAGCCGATTATAAAATTTTACAAAACAGTAGTGATCCCAATGTGTGTCATTAAATACCATAAAATTTTGTGTAATGGAAATCATACCAGATCATCAAGAGTGGCTCGGAATGTCTTGGATCCTGCAGTGTGTGTGGGGAGCGCAGGTGCATCCTCCTGACCGCGACGTCTGTTCAGCTTGCCCCTCTTTCTCTTATCCTTGAACGCTTGGGAATCCCATATTCGCCTCCAATTCTCTGCCACAAGCGCATCCCCCGGCATCGGTTTTTTCTTACTACGGATGTCCAACGTGTAATCCTTGTATCTGTTATATGCAATTAAGGTCATCAAATTTTCCCATATTACAATAAAATACTATAGATGTAATTTACAACTCACCGCGCAATGTTCTTCTTCTCCATTCCTTCCTCACAGCAAGGGCATGCTCTGGAGCCCAACGAGCAACTTTCTGTAGATAATTAAAGAGAGCATTTAAATTACTAGTTTGAACAATACAATGATTAATGCAAGGTACGCATCATACTTGGAATTCTCCCCAATAGAACTCCTTGGTCTCTTTTGACACCTTACCCCAGCTAATCCCATTTATATCCGCACGCCTGGGATATATGTCTGTAATCTTCCTCACGACAGAGTTCGGGAAGTCGATACTTCAAGACAATGCTCGCTCGTTAAAAGACGTAATTTAGATTAAGACACATGTTCTATAAAGAAAAAATTTATTATATTTTCAATAACGTAATATAACGTGGAATACTTACATCCCATCTGTGGCATTCGGTGCAAGAAGCACCCTGTCAGGACCATCCTACATCTACTACACGGACACCTAAGTCTTCCCTGTGCTCTTTCCACGTTTGGGTTTTGATGAGATATCTGTATAAATAATTTGACCCCATTTTTAAATTCAAATGTGAGTTCTCCAATACTACGTCGGGAGCGGTACATCCAACTTCGGTCCATACCTATCAAAGATTTGGTTACAGCTTGGATATTATTGATCAATCGAATGTTTTCACCATATCCTAACGGCTAAATTATCATCTTGAGGTTGTGTGTAGTCGATTGATCATCGATTTCTAAGTGAAACACATTATAAAAAATATGTTATTAGGATTTATTTCGATAGTAATTATGTTAACTTATTTAAAAAGATTATAATAATTATAATAATCAACATGCATTTTATAATCTTTTAGAATAAACTATTATACACTTTTAAGAATTAAGAATTGTATCTTCAATTACGTCCGTTAAAAGATATCTGAAACCACTGTTGTAGATACACTTCAAAAAATCAAATCCCACAATTTGAATATTATATAAACAAAACTAAAGAATAAATGGTTTTAGCCTCCAACAAACCATGACTTAGTAAAGCTTTAAAACTCGTCATTGGAAGATTTAATGCAATAGATCATACTTCCTCCGTTCCTTTTTATTTGACACGGTAGGAGTTTTGTTACTGTTCATTGAGTACTTTGATTCGACTTTTTAATACAGTTATATAGGACAAAAAATAGTCAAGTGGGATCTTGTTAGATTCGTCTAATCGCATAGATTTAGAATATCAAAGTTTCATAATTTTTACTTGTACGCAATTTAAGTTATTGAAGATTGAAAATGTGTATTGGATTGCGTGAAATGTGGGTCCGTGGCAATTAAAAAGGAACGGAGGAAGTATTATATTACCTTGATGCCAATGAAATCGAGGCAGATCGCTGGCTAAGTTGGATATTGCGTTCCAAATTAGAGTAGAGGCCAAGTGTGTCTAATAATATAATATTCGAAATTAAAACGAGAAGGAAAAAATCTATAGGAAATCAAAATAACATTCAATCCATTTTATTCAACTACACTACCGACTTGGCCATGTAGCAATCGAAAATTGAAGAACTACAATACAATAACATACTTTGACAACAGCAAACCAACAGTATGATCGACAACAACAATTCCCAATTCGGAAGGAAGTAAACAATCGCACAGGCACGTAACAATTTCAAAACGCTTAACAATACCAACACAAACACTTGGAAATGCCATAACTTTCTCAAATGAGCTCCAAATTCAGCATATCATGTATGGATAATCATCTACTTTACGAGAGGATTCTATATCTGAATCCGTAATTTCAACAATCCAAATATTATCAAAGTAATAAGCCAAAATAGCCGGCTGCCCCGACGTTAACAACCTATTTTTTTTTTCCTTTTATAGATTTTGCTATCTAGAGAACACAATAGAGTTGAATAGATCAATGTAATCAAATGCATTTCCTTCCAGAATCAATAATCGAATGGAGAAGAAAAAACACATTCCACAATCCAAAATTCAAATACCATCTAGGAAAAAAATTACAACCACAGTGACACAATCGAACAACTTAGCCAACATTCGAATGGAATTTAAGAGCAAAAAATAAGTGAATCGAATATCTCAAGTGTGCACTCGAATAGGAAAGGCGGCCGATTGTGGTGGTGGGACTGCCAGGAGGAGGAAGGAGGGTAGGGGATTCCAGCGACTGGGCTAGGCGGGGAGGTGATTCCGGCGACAGTAGCGCTCATCCGCAGGGAGGCGGCGGCGGCGGCGGCAGTACGCGACGGGGAGGGGAGGGTCTGGGCGGTAGGAAGCGGGTGGGGAAAGGAGCGGCTCGGCGGGTTCGTTCAGGGCGCTGCTCTTCCGTTCACTGCTCGAGCCTCGCGAGCACGACATCGGCGCTCGATTGACGATGGTCGGTGGCGGCGGTGGTCGGAGTTGGGAGGTCGGGGAGGTGCGGTGAAAGGTGAATGGATCCGGAGTGAAAACGGGGGAGGTCCTGCAAAATGAATACTTTACAGCGAATTGGGGTTGAAATAATTCAACCTAGGTTACCGACCGAAATTGCGGTCGCTAACCCGGTCGGTAATACCGACCGACTCGTCTATGGTCGGGAAAGTGGTCGTTTCTTGCACGGCCCTCTCCCCAACGGTTACTTTTTGCCGACAGACGTGTGCGGTCGGTAAGCCGGTCGGTAAATCCGACCCGCACACTGTCGGTCGGCGATTGCAGTCGGTAAACCCCAGTTTTCTTGTAGTGATCGTTTGGGTGCTGGCGACCTGTAGGTGTTGGCACATTCAAAAGTGATGAGTATGTATATATGAAATGATGTATGAGTATCAAAAAGTGATGGATTGAGGTTATGAACAAAAAAATTAATAAAAAAATAAACTACCGTCTATGCATCACTTTATAAGGCTTATACATCAATTTACAAAGGGCTTCACATCATTTTTAGTGCTGTCTGCACCTGCTGGCTATTGTTATGCCATTACAGAAACCGGTTGTTTTAATTATTCACATCCCAAAATCTATAATGAGCTGAGTGCGAATGTCAATAATGAAATTCTTCAATGAATTTTCAAAAACCACTAATTCCATTTCTGAAAATGCTACAGGATAGAATTCCACACGTCTTATCAATTTCTTTTTATCAAAAGAAGAAAATCGATTATAAGGATGAAAACAAGACATACAAATAAGAAATTAGACTAACTATAGTTTTGTGATCTATGGTGGGTCAATTGACCCACCTTGAACAATGCTACATGCTTATAGTTGGGGCAACAACGTTTGAGAGTGGATTGGATGGAACTATTTTAATACCTAAATTTGTCTCCAAACCAGATACTAGTGCTTAATCCTTAACTAGATTAGAAAAAAAAATATTTTTAAAAAGTCTTGGGAAAATGGAGAAAGGATTAGCCAAAGGATCTTGTAAAAATGTCCAGTAGTTGTCATGTATTATTGCATTCAAGATTCTTCCAATTAGTCCATAGACTCATAGAGGGATTGAAGAATATCAATAATGTCATGTATGTGGGCTAGTTATACAAAAACCTAAATGCCCAAAATGAAATTATGCATAGTCATCCCCAACCTCAAGGATGATGAACTAAAAGACGACTGCCTAGCCTAGCTCATGCATGTCGTCACCCAAATTTTTAAACGTCTATGTGTCCTCCATTATTCCCTTAAATTTTTTTCTCGTTTATAATTTATGTGATATGTGTTTTCACGGCATACTTTCTGCCCAATACAGTGTCACTATTAAAATTATCGTTGTTTAAAGTATATGTAATACTCGATCCTATATTGGAGTATCATTTTAAAACAAGGGTTTATTAGGGCCCAAGCCCTTTCTCAATTTCTTTCTATTAAAATAGGCCCCTCTCCCCCAAAAGTTACAGATTGAGCCCTACCTACAACTTTGACTCTCACTTAAAGTCCCCAACTTTTCCCCTAATCTAATTAACGCACTAAACCAACAACATTAGTTCAAACACAAAACTGAATGAAAGAGCACAGCGGAAGGGAGAGACGAATAGAGGAGATGGGGAAGAAGACCGACGAAGCAAGAAGTTTGAACTCAAACCCTACTCGTTCGATCATACTCCCATAACTTCAACCCATGGCCACTATTAATTCAAAAACCAAGGGAGGGAGAGATCGGTAGAGGCCAAGCATTGGGCCAAAGAAAGAAGAGGAAACCGAGCAACCCCAGGAGGAGGAAGAAGAGGAAATTCGACTGCAAAACCCAACGTTTATAAGCAATAATGCCACCCAAGGAGAAGCCCAAGGCCGAGCAAGGAAATCAGGTAATCTGAAAATTTCAATGTTTTTTGTAGTTTTGTTGGTTGAAGAAGTTCTTAGGTTAGGGTATGTGTTAGAATTTATGTTAGATGAAAATTTTAATTCGAAATGATTTTTGTCGGAATATAATGACTTGTCTTTGATTTGTAAAATTTATGTGGGAGCTGTTGTTGATGAATGCTTGTCAATTTATATTGATCATAATGTGTTCGATGAAATGTTGGAATGGTTATATTGGTTTAGAAGGCTCAATTCTGAGCTATGTTGTTGTAGTAATTGATGAATGTTGGTGTTTTGAAATGTTTGGTTGTAGAATGCAATAGTTTTGAGTGGTGAGAAATAGTGTTTGATAATGGGTTGGTGAGAAAAATTGAAAGAATGATGTGGTTTACGTTAGTATGATGATGATTAGAGTGAATGTTGAATAATTGTTTCACTTATTTATTAATATGTGGTAAAACTGCAATATGATTTGATTTTAGCGGGACTATAATATTTGTGTTTGATTTGAAAAATTTGGGGGGCAAATGATTTGAGGAATGTTTGTGAATGTAATTTGTACACAATGTGTTTGATGAAATGTTACAATTGCTTTGTTGGGTTAGAACCTCAAAATTTGAACTATATTGTTGTGTTAATTGAAGAATGTTAGTGATTTGTAATATTTGGTTGTATATTATAATAATTTTGAGTTGTATAATGAAACATTGGTGGGATTTGCGGAGGAAGTGATTTAATGAATGTTTGTAAATTTAATTTGTTTGTTTGAATGGTTTTGAAGTTTTGGATTGGTGGGAAATATATCATGTAGTGGTTTATTTTAGGATGTTGTGAGTATAATATATGTTGATAAATTTGGGGGATTCTTGAACATGGACTAAAGGTTGAGTAATGTTAGTTTGGTTATTTTGATTGTTGGGTTAATATTTGATTGAATTAATTCTTGGAGTTGTTGCGTGTTGTATTGTTGAATGAATTGAGGTGTGTGGGAGAAGAATGCAGTATTCTTGGTTGTGTTGAAATTGGAGTAGAGATGGCTGGAAGTGAATGGATGATTGATTATTCTGTAGGATGAAGTGTGGGTTAAGTTTGAGTATATCATATTTTTTACTTGAATTCTTGGTGATATACTTGGATATGTGTATGATGAACATGTGGAATGGTTGTGGCGTTGATTTTGGGTGCTTGTATAGGCTCATGGTTTTTATTGAGAATTTTAGAATTTTTTAGTTTAATTATTTGAATTATTGGACTTGAAAATTTTAGAATTTTTTATTTTAATTATTTGAATTATTGGACTTGTTGGATTTTGTTAATAAATGATGAGAATGATTTGAATTGGATGAAGACTTATTGAGAGTGTATGTTAAATTATGGCTTTTTATTGTTTATTAATAGGTATCACTAAGGAGAACAAAATTCAAGCTTCCAGTTGCTTCGCAAAATACTTAATGGATCTTGTGGACGGGGTACAGATGTGGTGGTACGATGGCCAAAGAGAAGCCATAGAAGCCAGCGGATTTGGACATTTAACCAAAGCGGGTAAGGAGAATGCCCATCTCCCACGTTTGCAAACGGTTCTAGAAACGTTTGCATTGGGTACACGAATTAGGTGTTGGGTTTTATGTGAGTTGAAAATTTGTAATCCGAATTGTTTTTTGTGGGAATATAGTATCTTGTTTTTTATGTTGGCTTTTGGATGTTGGGAATTGAATGTTTTGAGATATTGGATTTCGATGGTGGAAAGTGGATGTTAAATATATTAGATTTTGGTTATATGTGATGAGGTGTTGGCTTTATGATATTAGAAACATAACCTTGATGTTTTTGTAAGTTGGTTTGGTTGGTGAAATTTGGAATGTTATTTGTTGGTTAGAAGTGTGCATGAAATGTGGTAAAATGATATTACGCATCTTGGTAAATTGTGATGCTAAAACGTGGTAAGAAGTATACAATGAATGTGGTAAATAATATATGAAATCATGAAATCAGGGCATAGGACGGTGAAGTGGACGGTAAGTAATAGATGAAACATTATGGGACGGTCCTGAGGACCATCCCAGTGGCCATCCCAATATATTGGTAAAGCATATACTAACAGTGTGGTAAACCTTATTCTAGGAACTTAGTAAAACCATATAGTATATGTGGTAAACCATATTGGTATAGTGTGCTAATCATATCAAGAACTTTGGTAAATAACATATGGTATTTGTGGTAAAGCACATAGCAATAAAGTGGTAAGCCATATCACAGTACAAGATATAATATACCACGTATTTAGGCTAGTGGACGCTTCCAAATTACCGTCCGGTTGACCGTCCTCTACTCCCACACCACTTCGATTAAATGTTTACCAAATGCAACCTTTATGCGTTATCACGTTTGATTAGAAATCCTTACCATCGTTACTTGTACGCAGTTACCACATTGATGAAGTTTTGGTTACACATTTCAGAATATTAACTTTTGCATTACGGTATAGTGGTATCAATAAAACCACAAGCAACAACTCAAACAAGAGATTACCACAAGGGAATAAAACTTGGAAAAAACATAAAAACTACGAATGTTGAATCTCTTCTGGAGAATTTAGTGAAACATATAACATAATTTAGTGAAACATATAACGTTGGATCTTGTAACTAAGGGAGGACTTATAATTTACGATCTATACTCACCATTACGATAGTAAGATACGATTGGATTAATATATTTATGGATAAATACACATTTGGAACTTTATTATGAGTAAATAGTGAAACATATAACAGTATTTGAATATACAAACGAGTTCGAAGCAACGTTGTTCTTGTAACGAAGGAATAACTTATAATTTACGATCTGTAGTTATCATTATGATAGTAAGATACGATTGGGACCATTTAGTGAGACAAATAAAAATATGCAAAAAATAAAGAATGAGTTCAAAGTGATATTGACCTTGTAGGTAAGAAGGAATTTCGAATTTACGCTTCCCAGTCATCATACGATAGTATGATACGATTGGATGAATAAATTGATAGTTAAATGCAAATCAATCCTAAAATTTAAAAATCCTAAACCCTAAAAGCCCTAAATTTTAAAAGTTAAAAGAAAAAAACCCAAATGTAGAACACATCAACCCTAAACCTTAAAAATCCTAAATCTAAACCACATTCATTGTACTAGTAAAGTCTTGACTTAAGCATAAAAGGTAAGGTGGTCACACATAGCTTAATAACCCTACAAATATTAAAACCCTTAAACTCTACAAATCTTAAAAATCTTAAACCCCTAAAATCCTAAACCCTAAGCCCCACAAAAACATTTATTACCACGAGTACCATCAATGTGTTACCACAATGTTGTTGTGTTTGTTACCTCAATTCTTGTAGAGTTCTTACCACATTATCCCTATATCGTTTACCATGAATTACTATAATTTTGTATAAATTATATACTCCATGGATCTTTTTTAAATTACCACACATCTTCATTCATTCTTACCGTATTCATCCTATATTGGTTACCACGGATATCACCTACTTAAGTTACCACGAGAAATAATTTATTTCTACACTTAATACCACGTCACATCCGAGACGTGTATAAGTCTCTGGTTTACTACATGTACTATGTGAAATTTACCAAGTTCTTGTTATGTGGTTTACCACGCTGTTTGTATGTGTTTTACCACAAATATCATATGGTATTAACAGGTTATTGATATGTGATTTACCACTGTTTTGGTATGTACTTATAATTATATCTTAGTCTATTTAAGTTTTAAAATTATATAACTGTTTATTTAATAAATTTTATTTTATTATAATTGATACAATTGAATTTCATTTTTCAAAAGATATTACTCTGTTTAAATTATTTAAATTTATTAAATCATATATTTATGTGTCAAAAATAATTTTATTTAGTATTTTTTGTAAATATTTTTATTAAAAAAAATTCCTTTACTTTATTAAATTTTATATTATGTTATATTTAATAATAAAAATTTATTTTATTAAATAAAATTAAATTTAAAATTTTAATTATTTTAATTTTAGAAAGCATAACATAATTAAGTTTATTTTAGTATATGTTGATTGTAATAATATTAAATTAAATTATAAAAATAAATATAAAATTTAAGTCAAATAATATAAAAATATTAAAAGTATAAAACATTATTCGATATATAGAAAATTTAAAAAATGAAAGCAGAAAAATTAATGCAATATTTTAGTACTTTTCAATAAAATTCAAGTTTTTAGTATCCCTAAATAGAAAATAAAAAATTTTAAATTTTGAACAATAAGAAAACTAAAATTTTAAATAAATAAAAATATAATAATAAAAATAAAAATATAATAGGAAAAAAAAAAATTAAAGATATGTCATTCGATTGATATATTAATGAAAAATTGAAAAAAGAAAAGTTTGGGGGTCAAAATGAGAGAAAATAAAAGTTTATGGGGTTAAAAAATATATTCAAAATTTAATTGGCCTATTTTTACAACATAATACCCTTGTTGTGGTATATTTTTATAATTGATATTTGTAGTGGCCTAAAATCAAACGTATGTCCTTGTAGTGGCGTATGTTAATATTAAACTCTAATATTCGTGTCCGTTATTATCCGACTGTATCCGTACCATTTTCATCCCTAGTATTTACCAAGTTCTTGATATGTGCTTTACCATAAATACATTATGGTGTTCACCAAGTTATTGGTATGTGTTTTACCACATATAACATATGGGATTTACCAAGTGCATGGTATGTCGTTTAGCACACTATACAAATATGGTTTACCATAGATTCTATGTGGAATTTACCAAGTTCTTGATGTATGGTTTACCACATTGTCCTTATGTGCTTTACCATATGCCTAGGACCGTCCACACCCTTTTCTGTTATGGACAGATCTCCTCGGAGGGTTCATGCACGGACCGTCCAATTACTTTCAGGACCGTTCAATTCACTATTACATTCTTGGTATGTGGTTTACCATGTTATACCAATAGAGTTTACTACATATACCATATGGTATTTACCAAGTTTATGATATGTGGTTTATCACGGTATTGGTATGTGCTTTACCACATAAATCATTTGGTATTTACCATTATATTGGTATGTGTACTTTACCACATATACCATATAGCATTTACCAAGTTCTTGGTATATGGTTACAACACTACACCAATATGGTCTCCCACATATAACATATGATATTTACCAAGTTAATGTTGTATGGTTTACCATGCTATTTAACTAAAATACTTTATTTATCATTAACTATTAACTTTTCTTGAACTATGGGGCCTAAAGTATAAGGATTCAAATAGTGGGGCTTTGACTTGAATGAATGTTTTCTAATAGGGTCTGGGCCCTTGTTTTCCCTTAAAACAAACAGGTCTCTCACGGTTAATATATGGGTCTGGCGACCCCAACAATTTTGTAAATTTGATTATTTTAAAAACTAATCCGGCCAACCCATTTTGGCCCACTTAAATTAGAGAAAATATTGGGCTGATTAGAGGCAGGCCCATATTTAAGATCACATAGGTTACATGCGCTGCAATAATCATTTTACCATGGCATTCGAAATGGGAGTTAAATATTCAGTCTTGTAACGGTTAATGCCAAATCTCACCCATTTGACACAAAAAAAAAAATTTTACTCCCTCCGTATTCAAAAAATTTTAACATTCCTTGTTTTCACGCAATCCAATATACATTTTTAAAGAGTAATATCTCAAATTTTATAAAAGAAAAGGTTATAAAACTTTAATATTGTAAAATATGTGATTAGACGAATCTAACAAGATCTCACTTGACTGTATTTTATCTTATATTACTATAAAAAATGGCGCAACAAAGTAACTTAATGAATAGTCTTTACTATGCAAACGTTAGATTTATTTAAATACGGAGGAAGTATATTGTCAATTTCGTTGATATTTTTAATGTACAGTGGTGGTCCCACACACATTTAATGTGGTAGGTGAACATTGAATTTTTCTGTCTCCCATCCTGTTCTAAATTTGTTGCTGCTCACGTGCATATGCTGTGTGAATTTCTGCTGAAATTGTGGGCGACTCTTAGTTATAAATACTTGACATTCATTTGTTGGAAGAAACACCCCAGCAGCAAAGCAGAGCAAAACAAAGGCCTGCAAAATAATTCTTGTGCTGCAATTCTTGAGAGAGATAGAGAGTCTAGTTTTTTTTTAGGCTTTTGTGAATCTCCCTTATCGAGTGGGTTTTGTGTGTCAGGAAATTATTTCCAAAATCCTTTTGTAATATATCTCCATCATAGTGAAATAATTATTCGGTGGGGCCCGGAGGACGTAGGCAAATTTATGCCGAACCTCGTTAAATCCTTGTGTTCTCTTTATTATTTAATTAATAGCTCTATTATTCGGGTATAATTTTGGTGGAAACTAACCCGATTTCCACAACAATTGGTATCAGAGCCTTGGTTGCATAGTATGCTCTGTGGTCGCAGCTAAGCTGATCTTCCACATCAGAAACGCATTTCGGTTGAGCTATCGTTGTGAGCTGTTAATTAAACTTTGAAGCAAAAATGATGGATAGGTCCGGTGAAACGTCAACTTCAGATTCGAAGCCGTTGGTGACATTGTCATCACGGACGATGGTTTCAAATGCCAAATTTGACGTCGAAAAATTCGACGGTACCAATAATTTTGGTATGTGGCAATGCGAGGTGTTGGACATCTTGTACCAGCAGGAGCTGGATGGGGCATTTGAAGAAACCAAACTAGACGGTGTTGATGATAAAGACTGGACGAGGATCAACTGCCTTGCATGTGGTACAATTCGGCTATGTCTCTCAAAGGAGCAGAAGTATCCGTTCATGAGAGAGGCGATGACGCACAGACTGTGGAAAGAACTGGAGGATAAATTCATGAAAAAGAGCACGGAGAACAAGCTCTACATGAAGACGAAGCTGTATCGATTCCAGTATTTGCCCGGTACCACGATGAATGAACACATAACAAGATTCGATTCTTTGGTCACTGATTTATTGAATCTCGACGAGAAAACAGATGACATTGACAAGGTGCCGATACTGTTAGCTTCGCTCCCGATGAATACGAGCATATAATTGTTAGTATGCTGAATGGAAAGGAAACAATTTCCTTTAAAGAAGTTACCACTGCCTTGTATTCTAACAAGATCAGGAAAAAAAAAGAAAAAAAAAAGATAAGTTAGAACACAGGAGTTCAAGCGGTGAAGCCCATATCGTTCGGGGTCGTAGCCATAAGTATAAGCCGGACAGAAGAGGCAGATCCCAGTCAAGAGGCAGAGTGTCAAAAGACGAATGTATCTTTTGTCTCGAGAAAGGACATTGGAAGAAAGACTGTCCTAAGTTGTAAAAGAAAAATAGGAAAGCGGTAGCAGAGGCTTGTGTTGCTGATAGTGATGAGACAGAGTATTTTTTAGCTTGTGTCTCATCAGTAACGTGCACTGACGACTGGTTGCTAGACTCAGGATGCTCATTCCACATGTGTTCCAGGAAGGAGTGGCTTGTCAACTTTGAAAGTGTTGACGGTGGAGTTGTCTACCTAGCCGACAACGGAACTTGCCAGATAGCTGGAGTTGGCTCAGTATATCTTAAGGACCACGATGGAACAACCAAGGTGCTGACGGAAGTTCGATACATACCAAAATTTGCCAAAAATCTCATATCCGTGGGAGTCTTGGAAGTTAAAGGCCACTCCATCAGCATTCATAATGGGATTCTGAAAGTGATCTCGGGAGCACTTGTCGTCATGAGAGGTATAAGGAAAAATAACTTATACCACTTCCAGGGCAATACACTGATTGGCATTGCAGCAGCAGTATCAGAAGCAAGCAATGAAGAGGAGATGACCAAGCTATGGCATATGAGGCTTGGGATGCTGGGGAAAAATCCTTGCAGACTCTGACAAAGCAAGGATTATTAAAGAGTGCAAAGACTTGCAAACTTGAATTTTGCGAGCAATATTTATGGGAAAGCAAACGCGGGTGAAGTTCGGAACAACAATCCATAATACTAAAGGCATTATGGATTACATTCACTCAGATGTGTGGGGACCTACGAAGACGGCTTCTCTGTGAGGAAATCACTATTTTGTAACGTTTGTTGATGACTATTCCCGGAGAGTATGGGTGTATCCCTTGCGAATAAAAGATGAAGCATTTGAGAAATTCTTTGCTTGGAAGAAAATGGTGGAGAACCAGACCGGGAGGAAGATTAAAGTGCTTCGATCTGATAACGGAACGGAATATCGACTCGATTTGTGCAAGAAGGAAGGTATCTCCGGATATTTCATTGTGCGGGACACGCCACAACAGAATGGTGTGCTGAACGGATGAACTGAACCTTGTTGGAGAAAGTTCGGTATATGTTGTCCAATGCTAATTTGGGCAAGCAGTTCTGGGCTGAAGCGGTGACATATGCGAGCCATCTAATCAATCGATTACCATCAACTGCACTTAAATGCAAAACACTTTTAGAGGCATGGTTTGGCAAACCTGCAAATGATTATGATTCTTTACGTGTGTTCGGTTCCGATGCTTATTATCACGTGAAAGAATCAAAGTTGGATCTGAGGGCGAGAAAAGCTGTTTTCGTAGGGATATCTTCTAGAGTTAAAGGATATCGCCTATGGTGCCCAGAGGTGAAAAAGGTTATCTTTAGCAGGGATGTTACGTTCAACGAATCAATAATGTTGAATAAGGTAACCAAGCAGCAGACGGATAGTACTCCTCAGCATGTGGAGCATTATCCTCAACAGGTGGAGTTTCAGACATCTACAGTCAGAGATGTAGATGGTCAACCAATAGAAGACGATGGTCTAAGTACCGAAGATGAGCCCAGAGAAAGTAAGGTTTTAACCCAAGAACCTCTGGAGCAACAAGATTTACCAATTGCAATGAGGAGGCCAAGAAGAGAAATTAGGAGACCTGCTCGATTCGAAAGTATGTTGGGCTATACACTTCCTGTTATTGAAGAAGGTATACCGAAAACTTTTCTTCATGCAAAAATTATTCCGCAAAAAGAAAAGTGGAAGAAAGCCATGGATGAGGAAATGCATACCCTTGAAGTAAATCACACGTGAAAGCTAGCTAAACTCCTAGATGAAAAGAAGGCAATTGATTGCAAGTGGGTCTATGCTCAGAAAGATGGATTTCCAGAAAAGAATGACATTCGCTACAAGGCAAGATTGGTAGCTAAAGGCTATGCTCAAACGGAGGGAATTGATTACAATGAGGTATTTTCCCCTGTTGTGAAACATTCCTCTATTCGTATTTTGTTGGCCTTGGTAACGCAGTTTGACTTGGAACTAGTTCAAATGGATGTACAGACGGCATTCTTACATAGTGATTTGGAGGAGGAAATCTATATGACCCAACCAGAAGGATTCGAAGTTGCTGAAAAAAAAAGATTGGATTTGCAGGTTGAACAAATCGCTTTATGGATTGAAACAATCACCAAGGCAATGGTATAAGCTATTTGATCAATTCATGATTGACCAGAAGTACACTAGGAGCAGTTTTGATCATTGCGTATATTTTCGTAAGCTACATGATGGATCTTTCCTTTATCTTCTTCTATATGTAGATGACATGTTAATTGCTTCGAAACATAGAGGAGAGATAAACAGGTTGAAGTCCCAACTCAGTAAGGAGTTCGAAATGAATGATCTCGGTGAAGCAAAAAAAATTCTCGGTATGGAAATAACGAGAGACAGGAAGAGGGGCATCTGAGTTTGACTCGGAAGCAATATTTGAAGAAAGTACTACAGCGGTTTGGCATGACGAACAAAACAAAACCTGTAAGTGCACCATTTGCTCCCCATTTCAAACTTAGTGCTTCACAATGCCCGTAGACGAAAGAGGAACGAGAATATATGTCAAACGTTCCTTATTCAAATGTGGTGGGTTGCTTGATGTATACAATGGTGTACAAGGCCTGACATTTCAAATGCAGTTGGAGTTGTGAGTAGGTATATGCATGATCCCGGCAAAGATCATTAGCAAGCTGTGAAATGGATTCTAAGGTATATCTTGAAAACCTTAGATATTGGGTTGATATTTGAGAAGACTAATGTTACTGGTCAACATATAGTTGGGTACTGTGATTCAGATTATACAGAAGATCTGATTAAACGTCGATCAACTACTGGATACTTTCTCTGTTCTCATATAAATGCACCATTCCTGCATTTCACGCAGTCCAAGACACATTTTTAAATGTTTATAACTCAAATTGTGCATAAGTAAAAAATATAGAAATTTGATATTTTAAAACTATGTGATTAGACGAATCTAATAAGATCTCACATGACTATGTTTTTTTTTATATATAACTATGTCTAAAAAATTAGTCAAAGTTACCCAATGAATAGTTGCTACTATGCAAATGGTTCACTTATATGAGAACGGAGGTAGTATCTGTTTACTCTTGCAAACGCACCAGTTAGTTGGAAGTCTACCTTACAGTCAACCGTTGTTTTGTCAACAAAGGAGGCAGAGTACATGGTCATTATAGAAGCTGTTAAGGAAGCCATTTGGTTATAAGGATTGCTTGATGACTTGGGAGTTGGTCAGAAACATGTAACAGTGTTTTGTGACAGTCAGAGTGTCATTCATCTAGTAAAGAATCAAGTGTATCATGCTAGAACCAAGCATATCGACGTGCGGTACCATTTTGTGCGGCAAATAATTGAAGAATGTGGAGTCAATGTACCAAAGATCAAGACCACCGAGAATCCTACAGACATATTGACGAAGGCTGTAACAGGTATCAAGTTCGAACATTGTTTGAACTTGATAAATCTCTCAAGAGGTTGAAGTTGGCGCTGAAAAGCGTATTTGGAGGTCCTATCGAATTTAGTGATGAGAGAGGAGATAATATTATTGGAATTTGGGACGGACCAAGGTGGAGATTTGTACAGTGTTGGTCCCACACACATTTAATGTGGTAGGTGAACATTGAATTTTTCTGTCTCCTATCCTGTTCTAAATTTGTTGCTGCTCACGTGCATATACTGTGTGAATTTCTGCTGAAATTGTGGGCGACTCTTAGCTATAAATACTTGACATTCATTTGTTGGAAGAAGCAGGCAGGCAGGCTTACTGCGTGTTGTAGAGAAGCATGGGGAAGAAAGGAGAGCGGCATTATTTGGGACTTGATCAAGACTGGGGACGTCGGAAACATGAACCGCTTTGAGAGCCATGGCAGCAAAAAAAGAGAGGAAGCGGTTTTAGAGAGAGGGAGAGAGGGGGGAGAGGGGAAGAAGAGATGAGAGATGAATGGAACTTGAAAATTGGAAATTGGAAATTGGAGGAAAATTGGAGGAAGTTGGAAGGGAAATAGGAGGGGGTAGTGTACGTAGAAAAATAGAATATGATGATTGATGAATGGGTTGAGTTTGGGAGCTAGCAAGGGAAATCCTATTTATTTATTTATACTATTATTAGAAGTATTTTTTCGATATGAGGAGAGGAGGTGGTGGATGTGGTGTTACTTGACCCACTTCAATCCACGAAAATAAGTAATATTGGTATCTTCCACCTCCAAAACTCGAATATTCTATCCCCTCTCTGATTATACTAATGGATATTCTCTTAGCAAAGCAAGGCAAAACAAAGGCCTACAAAATAATTCTTGTGCTGCAATTCTTGAGAGAGAGAGAGAGAGAGAGTCTAGTTTTTTTAGGCTTTTGTGAGTCTCCCTTGTCGAGTGGGTTTTGTATGTCAGGAAATTATTTCCAAAACCCTTTTGTAATATTTCTCCCTCATAGTGAAATAAATATTCGGTGGGGCCCGGAGGACATAGGCAAATTTGTACCGAACCTCGTGAAATCTTTGTGTTCTCTTTATTGTTTAATTAATAGCTCTATTATTCGGGTATAATTTTGGTGGAAACTAATCCGATTTCCACAACATTTAATTTCTCGATCACATCAATAATTATGAAGTATTATTTATGAAACATTAATAGTTCATTGTTGGTGTTCATTTAAAAAAATATTTTGTTACTATTTTAAAAAGTAAAGGCTAATGTATTTGAAGGTGTCCCTGTGTAGTAAGTTCTAATTTTGGGGGGCCCTGGAACATTATGGGGAATTACTTACATGTCCATCCGTATAATGGACATTTTAATCCGATGACTCATGTAATTACATCCATTGTTACATGAATAAGGCTGCCTAATATCCCCCTCTTCCTCTACAATAGGAAAGCCATTTATTGCGCCGGATCCCTTGCGGGGGATGTCATTCTCATCGATACTAACACAGACACCTCAGCAAGAGGAAGATTTGCCAGATTAGCTGTGAAAATTGATCTATCCAAGCCGCTGGTGCCTAAGGTTGAGGTTGATGACACTATTCTTCAGGTAGAATATGAGAATGTGAAGATTATTTGTTTCAATTGTGGAATGTGTGGCCATGTTAAAGAAAAATGCCCATCATCAATGGATTGCCAGAATGAACAAAGGAACCAGTCCTCCTCCTCTCCCCATGATTATAACAAGGATCCAACCGAAGAATCCGGCTTTGGTCCTTGGATGATAGCTCAACCCCGAAGGAGAGGTCCTAGGGCCTCTGTTAATCCCAAGAAAACGCCGGTCCCTGAGGCCAATCATAACAGGTTTGCATCTCTTGCTGAAGACCATTCTACTATTCCTGAGTCTACTTCTATAGTTGTTGCCATTCTCCCTCTAGTCCAACCTGTGCTCAAGCCTGTTCAAACCGGCCTCCATCGTCCAAACCAAGAGCTTCCCCAGCCCATTTGGAGGATCCTGGTACTTCATGACCATCCTCTCCTTGGACTTTACAGCCATCTGGGGCAAGAGCTTGTAGTGTCAACTCTTCTCTCCCCACTGTTAATCATAAAGCAGTAATGGTAACTGGCCCCTCTGTGCACAAGCGTAAGAGGCTTAAAAGTCCTTCTTCCAGCAGGGGTAGCAGACCTCCTGAGCTTGAGCTTGAAAGTGATTAAGAGATGTACTCCCCTCTTTCATCCAGTCCTGCTACCAGTGAAGCCAGTGAAAAGGGTCGTGGCTCAAGCCTTCCCTTTTAATTCATTTGTCTTATTTTCTTTCACCCTATCTCTTATCATGTTGCCTATGAGTATAACTAATGGTACATGGAATGTACAAGGAGCAGGTTCTAAAGATTTTCGAAGAGAGTTCAAGGATGTTGCTCATTACAAACATATGGACTGTATTGCTATTCTTGAACCTCGTATCAGTGGTAGACGTGCAGATCAATTCATTGCCAATAGCAACTTTAATAACTCCTTTAGAGTGGAGGCAGAAGGCTTTGCAGGAGGAATATGAATTTTATGGAAAGATCACATTCAAGTGGAAATCTTGGAATATCATTCCCAATTTATTGACACCAAAATTTCTCTTAATAATTTCTTTCTTTTCTTTACTTTTTTATATGTTGTCCCTAATAAATACAGGCGCACTTGGTTATGGCCGGAGCTAGCTCGCATCCATCAACTCAGATCAGAACCTTGGCTTATAGGTGGGGACTTCAACTGCTTTGGTAAAATGGAAGAAGCCCGAGGGGATATCATCCACCCCAGTTCAATTACCGAATTTCAGAACTGGCTTAGGCTTTCAGGGATAGGGGAGCTTCATTACTTTGGCAATAAATTCACATGGGCCAGAGGTCTTTTGCGTAGGAAGCTAGACTATTTCATTGGTAATGATCGTTGGTTCTCTCTTTTCCCTCATTGTACAGTAGAAGTACTTAGAATCCATTCGGTCCAATCCCACCTGGAGTAACCAGCAGAGAGGCAGTAGATTATTTCAGTTCCAAGTGGCATGGCAGTCTAAATCTGAATTCTAGCGCATCTTGGAAGCTACCTGGAACTCTGATGACTCATATACTGATATTATGCACAATTTTATAAACAAAATTATCCACTGGAGTTCTCACCACAATGCTGAAAAAGGCCAGAGGAAGTCTAGAATCAGAGCTCGCATAGCCGGTATTGAAAAGAATGATAACTGGGAAGAAGACAGGTTCCTACAGAGGCTTTATAAACAACTTAGTTCTGAACTTGGTAAGTTCCTTAAGGATGAAGAATCCCTTTGGATCCAACGGAGTACTAAGGACTGGAACTTGGCAGGGGACAAAAATACAAAGTTCTATCATAATTTTGTCGATCCAGAAAAGCTAAGAAATGTCTTTCTATGGAAATAATGACATTCATTCTATGGTTCTAGCTTATTTCAGAACTCTCTACCTAGAAGAAGATAGAGATCAATCTGCAGACTCCACTGACCCGGCCTCCATGCCCCAATTATCACCTGAAGACTCTTCTCTCCTAATCCAGTCTCCATCTTTCGAGGAAATTACTAAAGCAATTCTCTCTATGGCTCCTCTAAAAGCCCTAGGCCCTGATGGTTTTCATGCTTTCTTTTACCAACATAATTGGTCTAACATTGGCAGTAAGGTTTTCTCATTTATAAAGGATTGTTTTGAAGGTAGTCGTAGCATAGGAGAGGTTAACCAAACTCAACTAGTGTTTATCCTCAAAGTCTGCAATCCCCTCAATGTTATGAAACTAAGACCTATCAGTCTTTGCAATGTCATTTACAAAATCCTTACTAGAACTCTTGCTAACAGAATAACACATAATATGCCCCATCTAATAGCACATGGACACACTAGCTTTGTTAAGGGGAGACTTATCCATGGTAATATCATTACTTGCCAAGAAATCTCACATTACTTGGAGAAGTCAACTGCCAAACCAGGTTTCATGATTATCAAGCTTGACCTTGAGAAAGCATATGAAAAATTGAGATGGAACTTTATCAAATCTACCCTTCTTGCAACAGGTTTTCCTATCTCTTTTACTAACCTAATAATGAGTTGTGTGGAATCTACTTCTATGCAGGTATCATGGAACGGATCTCTTGCCCCACCATTCTAACCTACTAGAGGCATTAGACAAGGTGATCCCATATCACCATATTTATTCATCCTCTATATGGAGAGGTTGGGCAGACTTATCACTAAAGAAGTGGAGGATGGTCATTGGCATGCTGTCAGTTGGCACAGAAAACAGATCAAGATCTCATACCTTTTCTTTGCAGACGATATCCTTTTATTTGCTAAGGCTACCTAAGAACAGACTTCTCTCATTAAAACCACATTAGACAAGTTCTGCTCCATCTCTGGCCTCAACATCAGTATTCCCAAATCTAAAATCATCTTTGGGAATGCAGTAGGGAGGGCTACTAGACACGACATTTCTTCTATGCTTGGCATCCAAAGCTCTGCCTCTGTTGGAACCTACCTTGGTATACCTATCTTCTCAGGTAGATGCTTAGCAAAGGACTTTGGTTATCTCATTGACCGTGCCACCTCCAGAGTCAATAGCTGGGCCAACAAGCATCTCAGCCTTGCGGGTAGAATTACCTTAACTAAATCTGTACTACAAAGTCTCAACACATATTCTATGCAGATTGTAAAGTTCCTTAAATCTGTCACTCGAGATCTAGACAGAATTTTTAGAGACTTTATTTGGGGATCTTCCAAAACCAAGCGCAAAATCTATCTATTAGCTTGGGATCGCATCACAGTGAAATGTTCAAGAGGAGGCCTTGGTATTCGTAGAACATAAGATTTTAACGAGGCTTTACTTATGAAATGCTATTAGAACTTACTACACAGGGACACCTTATGGTCACAAATTATGAAGGCCAGATATGGGTGGAGTAACCACAAGTTCAAACATAGATCTCAAACACTCTCTTATAGCAAAGGATATTCAATCTATATGTCAAAAGTTCCAACCAAACATTGGTTGGAGAATTGGCAATGGTAAGTCTACCCTATTTTTTTAGATAGATGGATTAATTCCAACCTTGTTTTGCAGGAATTTGTAACGTGTGATCTACCAAGCAGTGAGAAATAAAAACTGGTAGCTGACTTTGCCAAAGACGGTCACTGGGAGCTTCAACACTTGATTGGTATCCTCCCACCAGACATAATTCAAAAAATTGAAACATTGCAGCCACCTTCCAGGCAAAGCATAGAGGACATACCTTTCTGGAGACACGACCCGAGAGGCATCTTCATTGTCCGTAGTGCAGCAGACGAGCTGGAGAAGTTGCGCTTCCCACCCCCAGATGAGAAATTTTGGAACATTCTTTGGCGCTGGCCTGCTTCATAAAGGGCCCATACCTTCCTTTGGCTTGCCACACACGATCGTCTTCTAACAGCGGCTGAGAAATTTAGGAGGGGTCTAATCGATAATCCAAGCTATTGGAAATGTGGCAGGTAGGAGACCGTGATTCATGCCTTGAGAGACTCCAAATACTCTTCTTTGGTCTGGAACAATATCAATCTACCATCTTCCGAGAACTTCTGGCGATCAAATACAAAGGAATGGATTCAATCTATGAGCAGTTTACAGGTAGAGGAGGCAGAGGCTACAATATTTGGTACCTACTGCTGGTTTATTTGGAAGAACAGATGCAAAGACCTCCATGGAAATGAAGCCACGGACTGGGAGAACCTTCACCGGCACATCATCAGGAATTCAATCGAATACCTTGCGAGCAGAGATGAACTCAAACAATTGGGAGCTCCAAATTGGCATAGACGCAAACTAAACGGTCCAAACCACCACCTGGTTGGATCAAAGCCAATAGTGACGGTATGTCTTCATCAAATTTGTGCAAAGCAGGCAGACTCCTTAGAGACTCCAATGGAAATTGGCTTGGAGGAATTCATACGGAAGGGTACCAATTGAACGCAATTTCGGAGAAGCATGGGGCATTGCCCTTTGCTTACAGCTTGCCTGGGATGCAGGGATTGGAAAACTCATTTTGGAATCTGATAATAAAGAAATCATTGATTTCCTCAGAGATGGAGACACCTCAGAAGGCCCTCAAGTTAGGGTTATTGCCCAAAATTCGAGAAATGCGAAATTAAGACTGGCAGCTGGTTCTGGAATACATTCCCAGTGAGTGCAACATTACTTCGGATCTCTTAGTTAGGCGTGAAAGTTCTCTCATAGGGGTCCAACACTTATGGAGACCGTCGGAATTCTTAATTAATTGATAGTCTTTTAGCCAATATGGTTGGCGCTTGTACTGTGCTACAAAATTTTGAATAAATTGGCCTCTGGCTCTCCATACCCAAAAAAAAAAAAAAGAAAAGTAAAGGCTAATGAGAATATTTATAATTAACACTAAAGGATAATTTCTAAACTGTAATTTTTTACAGTCGAATCGTTTGCGATCACTTCAAAAAACACCTAAGGATAATTTCTAAACTACATATATATACTTTTTTTTTACACACGAGTCATTTGCGATCACTTTTAAAAAAATTGGATTTTGCAACGTAATTTATACGTCACAAAATACAATAATTTGGTTAGTGCGACATTTTTTTTCTTTTTGAGAAGCCGAAGCTATATTTGAGACTTGTGAGAATTTCACTCGTACCAAAATTATATTAATTGAGTTATTAAAAAAAAGAATATTTATTATTAAATTACAGAACTGTAAGAGTATTTATCCTTCGAAATAGTGACCAACAATAATGAATAGCGTTATAACATCATTCTGGGTTGTAAGGAATATAGTAGAGTGTATATTAATCAATTAGTATAAGGTATGATTGTTTATAGTTTAGTTGGTTTGTGTAGACAGTATATTTCCACAATACACAGACTGAAACATAAAAAAGAATACTACAACAATAAAATGACAAAGTGAAAGGAAATTTTTATTGAATTGTACAAAAGAACACTTAATTAAAGGGAATAGTTTAGCCAAAAAAATTAAAAGGGAATAAGTATGTGAACACATATATAACTCAGAATTAGTGAAATTTCTCCAACCCATCCTCTACACTAATAATGCAAATTAGAGCACAAAAAATAGAAAAAGATCTTTTTTTTTTTTTATTATGAATCTTGTACATCGATCTCAACTATGAAAATGAAATTCCCAAGACATGCCCTGTCCTAAGCAATGACCTCTCCAATCTTGCACTCCCTAAATCTAATCTCAGCCTTCGATCCATCCATCTTAACCACATCGCAACACTCGGATCGATCAATCTGCATCTCATCATTATTTAATTTAATTAGAAACACACATAATTTTAAAAAAAAAATGAAATAAAACCAAAAACAAATTTCATCAACAATAAATTTTATTAATTAATACTCAATCAATACACGCACCTGAATTCGTTTCTTAGCAGGAGAAAACACTTGGACAAAATTCACGCCATCGGCAGAATGGTTCCCGCCGGCGGAGCACGCCGGCAGCCCCCGCGGCCGTGCACGGGCGTATCCGGTGACAATCTGGTCGCCGGAGACGGTCTTGTAGACGGATTCGAGGAAGAACATGTGAGGGGCCAAACATGGGTCGTTGGTGACGGGGCGTGTGTTGTACATGAAGAAGGGTGGCTTAGGGCCCTTGGCCCAGGGCACAAATGTCTCGATGGGCATTTGTAGGTAGCTACGAGGAAATACGTTCTCGTAGATCTGGGCAGAGTAGCCCCACGAAACGGACAACGACCAGTTGGTCGGGCGGTGGTGGCAGATCGTCTGCTGGAGCAGCCGGGACTGGTCCGCGCTGGCAGCCGTCATGAGGTGCCGCGTGGACTCGAACCGGTCCTTCCCCGGGAATATGGGTTCCACCGCGTCGAAGTGGTGGAACGTCATCACGGGCACTTTTGGGTGCGCCGAAAGATATCCAGAAAAATCACCGTGCAAGTCCACCTGTAAATATATTACTTTTGTTTCATATATTTTTATTAGGAAAAAAATTAAACTAGCATCTATATTATTGATGAGACTGAATGAATTGCTACCAAAATGCATAATTAAGTATAGACTACCACTTACACAAAATAATTAATTAATGGGGAATTAACATT
Source organism: Hygrophila difformis (assembly GCA_030278955.1). Taxonomy (NCBI): domain Eukaryota; kingdom Viridiplantae; phylum Streptophyta; class Magnoliopsida; order Lamiales; family Acanthaceae; genus Hygrophila; species Hygrophila difformis. The sequence goes on from JAOANR010000001.1 coordinate 10,933,956, forward strand.
CAAATAATGACCTCACATACATCACTACACATGGGAGTAAAATAACACTACTCACTAATCACTATGCGCTTCAATTATTATTGATATTATTATGATAGTTTGTAGGCCTATCAATTATTATTGATATTTTATTATAATTGACTTTTTGTTATTATGATACTTCATACAGTTTAATTTGCAAATCTGAATTATTATTGTTTTTTATTATTAAAAAATATTATACATATTTCTAAAAGTTATATTGAAATAATTTGTCATTAGTTGAAAAGTTTAAATCTAGCGAAATTACTGATGGACAACTAAGATCTAGTGCTAGTAAAATTTACAAGGCAATTAACTCAGTAATATAATTAACAATTTAAATAACAAACCAGCTTGAGTATAAACTTTCATCAATATGGAACGTTCAATGAGATGTAATAACTTAAACCACTTGCAAAATTCAAATGTAAGTAAGATTTGATTAATTTATCATCCCAAGATGATAAGTGCACATGGAAGAATAATTATTACTAATACAATATATCTTATGCCCGAAAAATAAGGGAATACGGAGTATTATATGTATGTACGAAGTATATGTGTGTATGTATATTGGTGTTCGTGGAAGATGGTCGTCCATATAATATATATGTGTACAAATATTTTAGAATTGATGGAAGATGGTCGTCCTTTTACTTGAGGTGGGAGCAAAACGATTACAGTGGGCTTTAATGGAATTTGACTTGGAATATAAATAAAATGAAACATATGGTGTGTGTGTGTATATATATATATATATATTTAACTGACTTTGAATGATATTCTAACATAGATATAGCTACTTCTATGTATCGTCTGTTTGTTTACGTACTCAAATTGAATGCTTCTTAATTTCGTAGAATTTGAATTTAAAGACAGGAAACTACAAAACCATGGATGGCGGAAAATTCATATGAAGAAATATTATGACAAGATTTCAGGGGAGAGAGAGAGAGAGAGAGAGAGAGATTTTGCATTGAGAAAAATATTATCGGTACTTCCATGCATGCATAAACATTACTATGTGCTTTTATGGAATTTGACTTTGTACTTAAAAAAATACTCCATACACGTACTTCTAATAAAAATAGAATGAAATGACATGGGTGTATTTTGAGGTAGCTTCTGTTTCTGTATAATTTACGCAAGCTGCATGAAGTACTATGATACAGACAATTGAACTCTGATCGTACTTCAATCTGTTGGCTCTAATTAAAAACTGGGATAACATAAAATTCTTCTCTTTTTTTTTTGTGTGTGAAAATAAAAGAGACAGATAATCATATTGACTTTTCTGTATTTTATTATGTAAAAAATAGGAGTACATTGAAAATTAGTGTAATACAACTCCAATTTTATAATGTTCCACCTTTCCAATTCAATTCTAGTACCCAAACCCAAATAAAACTCCAATTCCAAAGCCAAATCGATCAGACCCTAAGTTGAATAATCATCTTGAAATTTTCAAATATTTCATCCTTTAAGAAAACTAAAATCATCAAAGAAACAACTTGTACGCAAGTAAAAATAGAGAAATTATACATGAAAACCATTTATTCTACTAAGTACTTTTTTTCTCTATATTCAGTCAATTTTATAGTACGTGCACAAACTTATTAACTTAACCAAAAACCCTAGTCTGATACCACAACAAAACACATAGTACTACTAGAGTAGCCAGTACATTTCTACACAAGAATCAAGAAAATCGAAAAATTAAGAAATGCAAAGGACAGCCCAAGACTTTTAAGCCCTAATTCATTGAGGGGTTAGAACTTAGAAGAAAGAACTAATTACAAGTACAGACTACAGAAATAGAACGATCACATATCTAATTCAGGAAACTCACCTGATGGATCCCTTTGTGAGGCGTCAGGTTAACTCCAATGTCGGCAATACAGGTCATGGTGATCAAATCGGCGGAGCTGCTCTGCGCGTACCTCACCAGGCACCCATCCATGTCGTCCACCAGTGCCTTCGCCAGCGGGTAGCTCAGCACGATCCCCCCGCCCCCGAATGCCTGGTCGAACGAAAACCAGAAATTCGATATCACGCTGTCCGAATGCCACCCCAGGTAGTAATACTTCGTGTGGTCGTACTCCGCCAGCACGTCCACGATATTGTCGACGAAACAGATCGTGTCGTCGTCCCCCATCACGATCCACCGGAGGTCGTCGTGCTCCTCCCGGAAAAGCTCCAGGATCCCGTGCACCATCCGCGGCATCAGCGCGAACCGCGGCTTCACATCCTGGAACAGGTACGAAATGTTGTCCACCACCCTGTAAGGCGGCGCCGTCTGCGGCCAAGGCAGGATCTCCGGCGTCGGGGGCCGGTCGAGGTATAAATATCCGCGCGTCTTATTCGGCCGCCACCACGCCTCCTGATAGCCACGCCGGTGCGGCCAGGTTTTCACGGACCCCATCATTCCAAAAGCTATGTGGCTGAGATTTGTCCGGGCGATTCCCGCCGCCGCCTGCGGCGGCGGCTGTGAAGAACTCCTCCATCCGCCGGTGAATAACAGGGCGGGGTTTAATTGGGTATTTGAAAACGGAATTAAAAGAAGGTAAAGAAGCAAACCGGAAACCAAGAGGGTTTTCCAGAAGGCATTCCCGGTGAAGAATTCTTTGGAAATTGAATCGGCCATTGTTAGATGGAAAATTTTAATTTGGGGAAGTTGGGACTATATAAGATGGATTTGATAGATAAATATAGGGATTGCAATATTACATACGATCTGTGTTGTCCTTTTAGAAAGTAGTAGTAGTAAAACGTATAGAAAAATTATGGGAATTTGTATCGAACGCAAAGGGAATAGAAGGTTCGGGCGGGGATTGTCCCTTCACGTGACGGTCACGTGCTCTAACATCCCGTTGTATTAGGGTAAGGAGAGATCTATGCGGGATTTAGCTTTATGTATATTGCTGTGTTAGTGTTACTTATAAAAGTCTTAATATTTGAGGAAACATTTGTAGTCTTCATAGCTTCCATGTTTACTTTGTGAAGACAGGATGCAAAGCGTTTCTGGTAACATTTAAAAAAAAAAAAGAAAAAAATGGAGAAAATAATGCACAATATGGCAATAGAAATTATAATATTCTATATATGTACTGATGTACATACAATGTATTGACTTAATTACTAGCTACAAATACATTACTGCTACTAAAGTATTCAACCGTCATTTTAGAGAGTAAGTGAACAGTCTTTAATTCTAAAAGGATAACGACTTATGCATATTATTTATTTACGTTAATAGAAATAAATGGTGATGGCAATGTTAAAATATTGGCATGGAATATGTATTAAATACAATACTCCCTCCGTCCCATTCCAAATGTCCTACTTACTATTTTTGGATGTCCCATTACAAATGTCTTCTTTCTAAAAATAGAAATAATTTTCCCCTCCAACAACTATGTGGACCCCACCATATACTCACAAACCAACTCTACATTAATTCACGTGCCCAACAGTAACAAGACACTTGGAGTGGGACGGAGGGAGTAATATTCTTACCCATGATCTTTTTGTGTATTATAGTAATATTTAATTATTTGTTTTTCTATTGCATTATGAATGAGATCGTAGCATAATCATATTCAATCCAATAACATTTATTAGTTTATTTCCGTCGACATATCGACGGCATGGTCTCGTTAGTATTTCCGTCGGTAAAGTCAATTACCCACGAAAAACCGACGCGTTTGTGCCGTCAATATTTTGTGAATTTTTTTTTTGTAGTAGTATAATAAGTAATAACTCAACAAAGTACTATATATGTTTGAGAATTAAAGTTTAGTGTTTTTAATTAGTGGTGTGGCATTTAAAAAATTAAATGTTTTTAAAAAATATATATATTATGTATTATGGATTAAATAATAGTTTAGAGGTTGTTTTTTAAAAAAAATTAAAAGATTCTTCCTTCAAGTTTATTTTCTGTCATTTATACATAATTATGATGGCAATATTTTTGTGTAACAACTCAATCCCATACACCAGTCAGGATACTGGTTCTAATATTATTTATAACATTCATGTAACCTTTTGATGTAGTGGGTTAAATAAGTAGGACTCTCACAAATCAGTCTAATATGTATTCACATGAATTCGAACCCGGCACCTTGTTTAAATAATTAGAGCCTTATAACCCCACTCAAACTAACTATTGGTGGTTGATGGCAATATTATTAAAAAGAATGCTTGTGCATAATTAGTTATTTATATTTTTTTTTTTTGAAAAGCCGAAGCCGGAGAAAAAACAGCAAAATCAAAAAGAAAAGGAAAAGACTAAACAAAGAACAAAACTACGGGAATCTAGTGACGGGGGAACCATGCGCCAGATAAATCTGCCGCCAAATCCCCCAGTACAAAATCCGGTGGAAATGCCCACGTGGTGTAGAACTCCTCAATACTAGCTCCATGTTTCGCCAGACTATCCGCAACCTTATTGCCGTCCTGTGGTAAATAAAGGATCCGGCAGTCTTCAAATGAGCTTTTAAGCTCTTTGGCGCGCTGAAGAAGTGTGGCCAGTGGATGAAAGGAATCCCCTGACTCAAGCGAAGTGGTTGTTGCCATAGAATCCGTGTAAACGCAGACTCGGCGGATTCCCATATTCACCACATATTCCAGCCCCGAAACGAGAGCAGACAACTCAGCATAATTGATGTTTGAACTGTGGAGGAAGCCACACCCTCCTCCCTTCCAATGGCCATCTTCATTGCGGACAACAAACCCAAATCCGGCATGTCCCGAGCTGTGAAGAACACTGCCATCTACATGAAGTAATGTACCAGCCACACCTCCCGAATTCCAATTCACCAACCTCATGCTATTAGACCTGCTGCCAGCCCTGCATGCAATCAATAAATCTGCTGAGAAGCGCTCAATCTCCCTTTGGAGGATCCAAACAGATTTCTGGGTTCCTCTAAAGATTCTTGTATTTCTCTCAAGCCATATAACCCATATTGTAGCAATGAAAGCCATTCCATGTGTGTGATACATAGTCTGCAAGAAATCCTTTATCTCATGTTTGGGAATAGTGCTACAGTCAAGAGGAACCTGAATGTGCTTCATCATCCAAACAAATCTAGCCCAAGTGCAATAGAAAATACAGTGAGCCCAATCTTCCACCTCCTGTCTGCACAAAACACATAGAGGAGACGACGCCATATTCCGTTTGAAACGCGTGAGGTTAACCGGCAAGGAGTCGTGTGACAGTAGCCATAGAAATAAGCATATTTTCTCTGGGAAGGAGACTTTCCAAAGCCATTTCCATCCTTTTTCGTCGCCCCCTTCCTCAGCAAGAAGTTGGTAAGCCGAGCTTACAGAATATTTCCCCGAGTTTGTCATGCTCCAAACCCAAAGGTCTGGAATTGCTTCATTTAAATGTGGCGGCAGAGTTGCACAAATAGACTGTAGCAAAACCGGGGGAATGGGAAAATAGATGTCATCCCAATTCCATTTCCCATCCACAATGACATCCCGCACTTTTAAATCTAAATCTTGTGTTGCCACAAAGGGAATTATAGAAGCTAATTGAGAGTCGTTCCACCAATCCGAATACCAAAGGGACGAGTGTCCATTTCCCAATTTAAATTTGAATCCCCTCCTGAGCATAGGAAGAATATGTTTCACCATTCGGAAAGTCTTGGAGCGGCTATTAGGCAAGGATTGTAAGGGGTGTACGAGAGAATTCTCCAACCCTATGACCAATTGAACCCATGTCTTCTCCGGAGAATGGATTAAGTCCACAATTTTTTACCCAAAAGGGCGACATTCATGAGCCGTGCATGTCTAAGGCCAAGACCCCCATGCGCTCTAGATTTGGCCACAACATCCCAACGAACAAGATGTATCCCTTTCCCTTGGCTATCTTTCCACAAAAACCGGCTTATCCGCCTATCAATAGCTGTGCACACCACTTCCGGAGCCAGAATAATTGCATAGTATAAGTAGGAATAGCGGTCATGACAGATCTACACAAAGTGAGGCGTCCCGCCTTGTTTAGCAACTTGCACGCCCACCCTTCCATTTTAGCATCCATTTGTTCAAGAATGTATGCAAAATCTTGGCACTTCTGTCGACCAGTAAGAATGGGAAACCCCAAATATTTCCCCAAATTGTCAACTGTGGGAATATGCAAAGTGTCCAGAATCCACTGTTTCTCTAATGAACACACCGCCGAGGATATAAACATGGTAGATTTCTGAGGGTTGAGTTGTAGGCCCGACACTGTGGCAAAGGTCTGAAGGGATTCCTCAATTGCCAACACACTGGCTCGATCCGCCAAAGCACAAAGAATAAGGTCGTCGGTGAATATCAAATGTGACACACCAATGCCTGCTCGAGATAAGCGGATCGGCCGCCATCTATTACGTTCTACCAGTTTTTGAACCAACATGGAATATTTTTCCATGACAATGAGGAATAGATAGGGTGAGAGTGGATCACCTTGGCGAAGACCTTTTCCCGGAGTAAAGCTTTCCAGTGCCTCTCCATTCCATAAGACAGAATAAGCCGGCGATGACACACAGACCATAATCAGGTTACGGATGTTGTCTAGGAAGTTCAGCTCATGTAAGCATTGTTCCAGGAAGTCTCAATGTACGTTGTCGTAGGCTTTGGCCACATCAATCTTCAAGACAATCCCTTTTATCCTAGCACGGCCACCACCAATCTGGTTTATTAACTCATACAATGTCACGGCATTGTCACATGTTCCTCGACCCGGGAGAAAGGCTGCTTGATGGTGAGAGATCAGCGACTGGAGAATGGGACGAGTCCGGTTTACAAGAACCTTGGTCAAGATCTTGTACAGCACGTTGCATAACGTGATTGGCCGGAATTGTTTGAGGCTAGTAGGAGCCGGAACCTTAGGTATGAGGCAAATGAAAGCCTGCATGATACATCTACAATACCCGATTCCATGGCTTGTTTGATGGAATCATGTACAGATCTATTCACCGTATCCCAATATCGTTTGTAAAAAAGCCCGGGAAATCCGTTAGGACCGGGAGCCGAGAAACTGTCAATCTCCTTAACCACATTAGTTACTTCTGTCAAGGTAACTTCTTCAGCTAAGGATGCTGCCGCTGCCTCAGAAATTGCCATGAAATCAGGGAGTTGGACTGAGGACTCCAGGTTTCCATTCGGCGTTCCAGCGGTAGGGAAGGCCTTGCATACAGTTCCTGGAAAAATTCTCTTGCATGAAGACGAAGGAATGAAGCGTCCTCGCACCATGATCCATCTGACAAATGAGCCCGTGAATCATGTTATGATTTCCACGACACTTTGCCCGGGCATGGAAATATGAGGTGTTTCGGTCTCCAAGTCGTACCCACTTTTGGCGAGCACGTTGATACCAATACACCTTCTCTTGATTTAAAAAAGACTCATACTCTTTCTTAAATTCATTCTCGAGTATGGCAAGTCGAATGGAGTCCACCCTTTCGAGAGTACGGCTAACCCCTTCTAGGCATTTCAAAATCTTAAATTTACGCCATTTAATATTACCACAGTGAGATTTGTTGAATGCCAGAGATTCCTGGCGGACCTGAGCCAACTTCTGTGGTGTGTCTGTGTTGGGTTTGTTCCAAGCCTCCTCAACTACCGGAATATATTGTTGCAATTCGGCCCACGACGCCTCCCACCTGAAGGGTTTATTAATTGGCCGAGGAAGCCCCTGACCGCAAGATAGAAGAAGCGGGCAATGGTCCGATCCCAGCTGTGGTAGAACTCGGACGAAGCCCAATGGGAACAGTGTAAGCCCATGTTGATTGATGACACATCGATCCAGTCTTTTGAAGATCCGACTATCATCTCCTCTCGGACGTGACCAAGTGAAACACGCCCCCTGGGTGTTTATAGTTGACAGTCCACAATCATGAAGAATCTCATTCAATTTAGTCGCCCTGGCCACATTAAACGGACCCCGACGAACCTCCGATGGAGCTATAATCTGGTTCCAATCCCCGATAACAGACCATGCGCCATCCACCGCCTGTGCAACCTGTTGAATATCCTGCCAATTACTACATCACTCCGAGTAACTTGGGGAAGCATATAATGCAGTGACTGACCAATTCGTAGTGTCGTTAGACAGAGAGAGCGTGATCATGCGGTTCCTCTCATCCACCACTTGAACCTGAAATTGGTGGCCAACACGAGCTAACACCCATACACCACCTGACCTGCCCTGTACCTCTTGAATACAAATAGAAACATAGCCAGCCCTCAACATCATATTTCGCGATCGACAAAACATGGATTGAGTTTCAAAGAGAAAAATCAAGTCCGGGCACTGCTGGCGAATAATGTCCAACAACACTCGTCTACTAGGGGCACCAATAACACCCCCAATATTCCCAGCCAATATCTTTATGTTTTTAAAATCCATAAACAAGAAATTAAAAGGGGAAAGATTGTTAGAAGGTCTAACACTGCATAGCCGACTCCGGATCTGGGGGGCGACCATCAGAATTCGGCAGCTGGAAACCATCCCTTTCTTTATGTGCGCTACTTTTCTCCTGCCTCGCACGCTTTCCCTGGGACGGAAGGTCTTCTTTAGATTGAAGGGAGTTCGATTTTGTTTCTTCACCATTGAGACGAGACAGAAGACCTGTTTGTCGGATAGGGGTCTTCCCACGTATTGACGTCACTTTAGTACCTCCAGTAGGCATTTTAGGCCCCTTGGATCGATCCTTTTGGGCTATCACAGCCAATTGGGCTTTACCCTTATCCTGGTGCTTCTCTTTTTTAGGCCCATTCGATTTCTTTTTAACCACCTTTATCCACTCATCGCCAGTGGGCTGGGCCGGGGCAGGAAAGGAAGGTGAGGCAGTTTCCAACTGGGCGGGATTAGTATCTTATTTATGTTAATAAAGGTGTTTGGATTAGTTTTTTTCTAGTGCTTTTGGCTCTTTCATTATTATCTTTTTTTTTAAAAAAAAAAGAAAAGTTTATCCCTCCGTCCCAATTTGTTAGAGACCTTTAACTTCTAATTTTCTTTGTTAGTCAAATTTAATTTGACCTTATATTATCACAACTAATTTCAAAGTTATAAAATATACCATTTGTATAATTTTTATTTATATTCATTTTAAGATATTCACTGTTAAACAAACGAATTAAAATATTTGCATGGGGAAAAGTAACTCATGGATGGCGGGATGGTTACGGATAGAGTATTTTTTAACAATATTATTAAATGTATCCAAAAATTGATAATATTGTAACGTTCAATGAAACAATATGTTAACTGATGATGATTATGAATTCCACTATTTGGAAAAGTGATTTTGACAGAAAATTGCTATTTTTTTATATTTAAAAAAGAAGTCAAAATCACAAAAAAGAAGCTCATCCAAATACCCCATAAATTTTGATAGGAAGGTTGGTTTCCTCATTTCAATTCACACCAATTTAATGTTGTTATCCATTTAGGAATGAATTTCTTCATATACCATTAATGGGATGGGGAAAAAGAAATTGGAAAATGTGTTTAGTTTAATTTGTTGTTGCTTGTTTGGGATCTTTACCCTTTTCTGTCATGTTTTCGTATCCAAATTTGATCTCCTTTTTTTTCGTACATAAATTTTCTCATTCTCTTATATATAGTCTCTTAGAGTTATCCCGATTTGATCGGGAGAGTTAACCATGGTAAAATTCAGCACCAAGCTAAGCTAAGCTAGCTCATCATGATTCCATCATATCCATATGGGGATCATATCGGAAATGGTAATTATGGCTTTAATTTATTCCTCAATTAATTTATTATAACATTGATCAATCGTCGTCTATTGATGCTTTTACTAAAAGTTGGCCGTATGGTAATGGTACTCACATTTTACCGTCTATTGATGCTTTTACTACAAGTTGGCCGTATGGTAATGGTACTCACATTTTACCAAGGTTGCATTTAATTTGGTGCGTCATTCCTCATGGAGCTTGAATTAGCATAAGGCAAAGTTAAAGATAGATGGAGTGCTGGAAACTGGAAGGCGCTGAATATTTAGATTTTGTTTGATACATGCAATATACTACTATCACTTATCAAATGTATTTTATGTAGCATCTTAATTATTAGGGGCAAATTATAGTCGTCTATTATAATCTATCTATAATATAATAAATAAAGCTGTTGATCATGTGAACAGTAACTTTAAAATTTCCTTTTATAGATTATTGGGCTTATTGGGCTATGAAAAATATGCATCATAATGGACTCTCCCTCTAAAAACCTTGCATCCACCACCATTGCCGTTAGAAAGACCCTAATCCCCTTCCCAATCATCAGTCTTAATCCTAAAGCAGAATTAGAGGCCGATTCTCCATGAAGGTTTTCTTTGAGATCCGAAAACAGAATAGCAGAAGGAGATTCTCTCATGTGCTGGCCGATTCTTACATAATTTTTGGAAATCTCACTCTTTAGGTTGGATGGTTGATGTTGCTTCACGACATTGCAGAAGGAGATTCTCTCATGCATGTGCAGGCAAGTTTTACTCATTGAATTCCATAAATTTCACAGTTTTGTTGGTGTTTTGATTGTTATTTTGTCCTAATTTTACCAATTTTTCAGATCCCACAGTGTATGGACATCTGTTCTACAATTTTGAGGTACAATGTTGTTCCTTAACAATGTCATTTCTTTAGTTTAAATTCTCTAATACCTTATGTTATAGATAAGTCACGTTTGATCTAAAGTATTGTGTTTTTGTAGAGCTTCAAATCTCCCCTTTTTTCCTTTCTCATGATTTGAGGCTTTTATATGTCCCATGTAGTTTTAGTAATTCATTAATGTCCGTAATTTAGTTGAGTTTTGTCCTTAGCTAAGCTAGATAGTGTTTGGTTATTGAGCACAAATGAGATGGAGAAGCCACTGCCTACTGGTGTTGCGCCATTGCTACATGAATTTGGAAAGGTTGATGTTGATTGATGTTTTGTTTTCTAAATAATTTTTTGACTCTTAGTTCAACGTCAGGTTATTGTTCATTCTGAATTTGCCATTTATTTTGATGGACATTATTCTCACATATGCTAACTGTTGTTAACATTGGGAATTTGGGGTTGCATTGTGTAGGTGTCTAATGGAGCCAAGAGTGACCTGCCTTCCTCGCTCTTTGGGTGATTTTTTTTTTATTTCCCTCTCTGTTACATTCTGCCATAGATACATTTATTAGATATTTTGCTGCTTCAAAATGGTCTAGATGTCACAAATGGCATTTTTGGTAACCTGTTTGTTCAGAATTTGTTTGCCTCTAATCTTGAATGAGAGACTTAAAGTCTTCTTATCATGATTCATTCTTGAACCAAGTCCAGATTCTGTTTATTGATGGAAGAACACCATGAATATGATTCATTTTTCTTGAATTCATCGTTGATAAGTTGTTAATTGAAGATGTTCCCATTAATATGTTATGTTGGAGAATTGCAGCCAAATAGTGCAATTAAAATTATTGACAGGAAAAATAATATCTTCAAGCTGTCACTATGTCACAAGAGGAGTATGTTGCTGTGGAAAACATGGAAAGCTTATCCTCGCAATGCCCTGTTTGCACATCAGTGAGGCTTAAAAAGAAAATTTAGGCTTAGTTAATGAAAATGTTCATGTATGTCTGTACTCAAAATGCTAAGTTGATGTATTCTTATGGCAGGACATTTGGATTGGTGGCTGGACTTATTGAAGGTCGCTACCACGTCCTCCCCCCTGGACTTTGGGACTACCCAAAGCATTTTTGTGGATGACTATTTAAGGATGGTAATTTTGCATTTCTTATATACTTTAGATTTGGGACTAAATGTATTTAATGGATAGAAGTAAAAAAATAAAACAAAATAAAGGTTAGAATTGTATCTATTAAACAAGCTTCTGTTTAGAATTAATTTCTTGAAGGTTCAACATTATGTACGATTTATCGATACCTGCATAGACCAACAGAATTGAAGCATCTCTAATGATAATTTATGGAGCTTACCCTAAAATGCCATTATAAGCTATAATCCATATTATTTTCTAGGTGTTGAATAAAATGAATACTAATGGTTTTGTAGCTGGCTATAATTTTATTTTTCTAATTTGCAGCTACTCTAAGGCAACTATCCAGCTTTGAAGCACTTCAGTCTGTAGACAGGTAGAGATGACATTACTCAAGTGTTTAATTGCTTTTGACAGAATCCTCCAGCATTTACACAATTTATGGGGAAAATTCTTTATATGTCGAAATAGAGTCTTTCTATCTATTTTGATTGCCAGCAATACGACATATACTTAGATAGCAAACACTTCATTCTATATAGACAAAAAATTTAAGTATTTGATTCACAGGTTGACGTCCCCGCCAGAGGATTTAATACAATCTACATAAGAAGATGTCTATCTGGTGCTTTCCTTACTTGCATCAAGATTAGAGATGTTCCATGCAGGGAGGGAGCTTATGTTGGATATGTATTAAAATTATAACTTTGGGGAAGAAGAATGGCTTAGAATAACCTCTATATAACCCAGTTGATTGATTCTATACAATTTGTTTCTCTTTTATGTAGTTTGTGTACACATTTTTGGACGGGATACATAGCACATTCATTTCATTTCATTTATGTATTAGAGGTTCATTGACAAAAATCAATTGTTCTTTTTAATTTAAAATTTTCTCCTTGCCTATCAAATCCCCGCCCATTCGGGCGGGTAATACTAGTTATACTATTATAATCTAGAATCTTGAATCTACTCGATCTCCATATGTGCCCACGTCACTACTTAATTGAGAGAGCAACGAATCAATTTGGATGTTGAAAAGAGACCGTAACACCTGTCCTTGCTCTATATTGTTTCACAAGTGAATTATTAAGTTTTAATTTGTGGGCAGGCAGTGGGGCTTATAGCTTAGGTTGTGAATAATATGCATGAATGTAGGTGTTAGTACCTGACAGGTGCAATCATTATAACATCACTACTAAGACAAACTTACAAAGTAGTACTTTCAAGTTTCAAGTTTCCAAAGGAGAAGAAAAAGACTCCTACTACAGTGTCCTAGCTCTGTCTATGTGGAAACGCGTGTGGTTGCAAGTGAAGATAATTTGGTCCAAGTGCTTTATGGGTCATTTAATCCATTCAAATAGGCCCAATTGAAATCCAGCCCAATTTGAATACAAATAAATTAGTGAAAATTGTACGGATTACTACTTTTTGAAGATTGTCATAAGTATGTAATTAGAATCACATGTTGTTAAGTATCCACTTACCCTTTTTATATAAATGATGATCCATTTACATAGTGTGAACTATTCATTAAGTAATTTTAATTAAATTTTTAATATACTTATATAAGAAAAAATATAATTAAGTAAGATGATTCATCTTATCACGTAGTTTTATAATATTATATTTTTTTTTAAATTTTTACTTATCAATAATTTGAGTTATTAAAATTTAAAAATATATTAGGACTGCGTGAAATGCAGAAGTATAGTATTTAAAAAGAACAGAGGAAATATATATTTTAAACTAATTAGGGAGACTCTAATCCTTGCTAGTTTTCCCAATTCTATTGTTAATCTTATTGTGAAATGTGTTCAATCTTCCTCCCTTCAGGTTTGCACATATGGAGAGTAGATTCAAATGAAAATTAGTTTTAAAACATATACTTAACAACATGCGGCATTTCTTTTGAACAAATTGCCTTCATCTTTTCAATTCCTTTTTTCCATTTTAGGGATATTTGAAAGCCGTACATACTAAAAAATTTGGTACAAACAACATTTCTATGTCTAAATTAGACCCTTGGATTCAAAACAAGCAAAAATCATAATGAAATCTTACCAATAACAATTTTCTGTATGTTGCTATTTCTGAAGTCTCGCTCAGTAACAAAAAAAAAAATAAAAAAAAAATACTGATGAGAAACAAAAAAAGTCATTGATTCATCATACGGCATTCAATAATTAACTCAAGGTTTTATTTACTGTTTAGGTCCAATGGACTAAAAAGGAAATCTTGCCCACAATATAGACTATCATGTATTCCACTATTCCGGTCAATCGCATGCCCTAAATTTACCATCACAATAAATCAAATTTAATTATGAACATCAGATTGCAGAATATTTTGCCAAATAATTCCAAATATTTGGTGTTGGGAAGTTCTACACTCACACACCCACACAACAACAACAACAACAACAACAACAACAAAAAAAAAAAAAAAAAAAAAAAAAAAAGCGGCTCGCTCCTATATGGTTTTGGTTTAGCCGCTTAGGTTCTAATTCTGAACCCCTCTTAAATGTAATCATAGCAATGTATTTTGTCAAAATATCGATTTTATCAATTATTGAGAGATTTTATTGTTGATTTTTCATTATGATTTAAAATTTTTACATATTCTTTTTGTGCATTAATACATGATCTCCCAAACGAACAACTTATAGGATACATACTAAATAGCTCAATCTAGGCCGTCCATCTACGTTGCTAAATTTTAATACTTTCCATATACCATGAATGTGATCTGTTTTGAGTTTTTTGTAATGTAAGATGGAATATAATTCCTTTTTTTGGTAATTAATTAATATATATAATACATCACAAAACAAATTGTATATAGATTGTGCACCTAAACCTAACTCAACGTATGACGCAACCGATCGGCTCCTATATCTAAATAACCGTTTAAACACCATGAAATGTGGTTAAATTCATTTTTTAGGAGCGATTCATTATTTGGTGGATATTTTGATAAACAATATAAACACATTATTTGATTATTATATTTTTAAAATATAAATAATTAATTTTACAACGAAATTTTTTAACGATTAAAATGATTATTTGTGTTTTAAAAATACAATAATCAGATAATTTATTTTCAAACCACTTATCCACTAATAAATGACGGTAAGTCTCAAATAATCAAATGACCATCCAAAGTCAAAACTCAGATAAAACACCCTTTCACCCTCAAAACTTCCACAACTTCCATCACGCGTTTTGACTGAGCCCACGACAAATTGCGACTCCCTCAAATACGGCTAAACAATTTAATCGTATTATTAAATATAATCCTCCATAATTACACCATTATCAATCATGATTAGTTAGTTTATTAGTATTACTCGTCCTAATTCCTACTCAAAACATTCATTCCAATCGCACCATCAAAGCCCCCAAAAGGGCCCCAAAAAGTGTACACAATCACATTTAATTTCGCGTCCCCTTACCTATATACACAAAACACCAACACGCTAAATTAATTGCGTAGTATGGATGAGGATCGTAACCTGCAGTATGCCATACTAGGAGTATATAAATAAATATTCGTATCTTTTCTTTTTACCTGTATTCCGAAATTGGACATGGACCTCAATAAAAACAATAGTATTTAACTGACCAAAGTTTATCCCGTCAATTACGCAATCACTTCACCCCTTCTGCACTTCCTCAATTTAACCTCCACCTTCTTTCCCTTTACCCTTAATACGTCACAACACTCACATCTGTCCACCTAACAAATATTCAACCCAAAAATTAAAACCCATTTTGTAAATTACTATAATGTAATAACAACAAAAGCAATTTGTGACAACAATTTATTTATTTACCTCGGTCCGTTTAGTTCCCGGAGACCAAACATGAATTTTCTCGATGTTGTCCGCGGAATGATTGCCACATGGCGGTAGTCCACGTGGCGCGGCCCGTGAGTACTCGGTGAGTATCTCGTTGGCTTCCAATTTTTTCTCGAGGGATTGGAAGAAAAATGTGTGGGGATCCAGGCAAGGGTTGTTGGAAAGTTTTCGTGTTTGGAACATGAAGTGGACGGGGCTCGGCGTCTCAAGCCACGGGATGAATGTCTCGAGGGGGACATTCAGGTGACTCCGAGGTAAAAGTTCCTCGTAGATGTAGGCCGAGTAGCCCCACGATATCGACAATGACCAATTCAACAACCTCTGGTGACAAATTGTTTGTTGCAAAAGCCGCGATTGGTCGGCCTCCGCCGCCTGCATAAGGTGGCGCGTGGCCGTGAATCGATCCTTGTTGGGGAATATCGGCTCGACCACATCGAAATGGTGTAAAGATGTCAGGGGATGTAACGGGTGCGTGGATAGGAATCCCGAGATGTCGCCGTGTAAATCGACCTGGATTAATTAAAATTGAAAAATGCATTTAAAGGGATGTGTAATCAAAATAATTACGGCTTATAATTAGGGCTTATAGTGGGAAATTGAAATGGAATTAAATGGTAAATGATTGAATGATTAAGAAAGTAATTAATTGAATTAACCTGGTGGTTTCCCCGGTGGTGTTCGACATTGACGCCGAGGTCGGCGATGCAGTTGCGGGTGGTGTTATCGGCGGAGTTGAGGAAAACGTAGCGTCGGAGGCAGTTATCGATGTCGGCGGCGAGGGCTTTAGCGAGGGGATAGCTGAGGATGATTCCGGCGCCGCCGTACCCTTGGTCGAAGGAAAACCAGAAATTCGACATAAGGAACTCAGATTGGCCGCCGATATAGTGGTATTTGGTGTGGTCGATTTTCGCCAGGACATCGACCATATTATCGACGAAAAAAATTGAATCGTCGTCGCCCATCACAAGCCACCGGAACTTCTCATCCCCGAGCTCCCGGAGCACCTCCATTATACCGTGCACCATCCGCTTCGGCCGGATTTCTGGAACGCTCGCAAACTCCGGCAACGGGTCCGATATCCGGTACGGCGGCGAGGATCCCGCCCACGGGAGGAGATCCGGCGCCGGCGGAGCATCCAGGAACAGAAACCCTCGCGTCACGTTCGGCCGCCACCACGACTCTATGTAGCCCCTGCGGTGGTGCCACGCTTTCTCCGACCCTAAAATCCCAAACACAATATCACTTAGATCCGTCGGTTTCTTCACCGGCGCCGACACCGCAGCACTGGTAATAACCCTCTCCGGCGGCGATGACGGCTCCGGCGACGACGTCTTGAATAACGGACAGAAGTACTCGGAGCCGGGGAAAGTGAGATGCTTATTAGCGTAAGAAAAAACGACCAAATAAACGGTGAGGGCGACGATCAACAGCGTCCGGCAGTGATTAAACGCGGCGAAACTGAAATTGGCAAGGAATCTGGATTTCACTTGGGTCTGATTTGGTTGAGACATCATTCTTTATAGGGATTGTATCCCCAGGCCTTTTCTGGGGCAGTTGCTATCTTCCCAGATATGATAATTGGGGGAAAAAAACACGATCTTTATTCAAAAAACAAATGGGGAACAAAAACACACCAGGGAAAACATAACCTTGGCTTTGATTTCAACTGAGGAAGCACACACTTGATACTTCCCAGGAGTACAATTTATTATTGCATAAGGGCAAAGAGTGTTCTGTATTATTTATTTATATACTATATTGAAGACAAAGACATGAGGAGTTTAGGACATTGGGGGATTGCGTATACCTATACGTATATCTATACGTATCCGTATGCTTCAAGACACTATTTATTTTGAATAAATTATTAATATTGGATTATTATCAATGAATATGATCTGGGGGCTTGGATTCCACCTAAATTTCTACTGTTCTTCTGTGTTTCTTTCTTGGTCCTTTTCTACAAGGAACTGTGACTAGTTAATTTTAGAAATTTGGAAAATTAACCGGAAATCAATCTATAATCTAGGGTAGATTGGTGTAGATAATATAGTACTAGTATTCGATGTTTTGGAATGATGAAAGGAGGATTTTTGGTAACAAAAAGAAACTTTCCAGGATGGGGTTTTATACGCTTTGCAAATCATTTTCCTTTTCACTGGAGGGTTTTAGAATTATTAGGCTGCTTTTGGGATCATAATTCATAATCCTTCCAACGGTAGGTTTATTGGGCTTTTTTTCTGGATTTAAAGAAGATTAATTTTATATTTAGTAACTGGATTTAATTCGTGAATTGATTGGGGTTTGGGACTTACCCTGGTGGTTAAGTCCCCAATACCCTAGTGGTTAAGTCCCTAACTCGCAACCTATTTGTTGGGGGTTCGAATCCCCACCCGACTCCCTCCCACCCCTTTGTTCACTTTGTAATTTGTATGCCATACAATCACTTTTCAGGCCTTCAATGGCGCCTCGAAAAAAAATGAATTGAAAGGGATGAGGACTTGCCCAACGACCAAGTCCATGACTTCCAACCCTATGGTTGTGAGTTTGATTTACTACCGGGTTCTATCCCTCCCCTTTATCCTTTTGTAATATATGTGGCATGAGCTCTCATCACCATTCTCTGGCTTCGGTCCTAAAAAAATAATGATTTGAAGTAATTAATTAATAAACAAATTTTAAGAAATTTAACTTTAATTCTCGTTTTCTTTGTACCCAAAAATAAGTTATTTTGTACCCAAAAAAAAATTTTAATTCTATTTTCAATTCCAATGACTACCAACACCCCCTAAAATATTTTTTTAAAATATTGACACCTATGTGTCGGTAAAGATGTGTGGGAACCAAGCACGAATTATAAAGGGGAGGGATAAGGGGACGGGTGAGAATCGAAACCCCAATCTATGGTTGGAAGACGGGAAACATGACCACTTGGGTCAAATCTCATTCCCAACACCGCCTAAAACATTACTTTCGCTATTTATTTTTATTTTTTTATTATTAGGAGTAAGAGTTATGATATTTATTCGTGTCAATATATAAATAAATAAATATTACCTCAGTTTTTTTGGGTTTGTACCATTTAACACAGACACGCATGCCAATACATATTTTTACGATTAATAACTTAAATTGTGTACGATAAAAATTATAGAAAGTTGATATTTTAAAACTACATGTTTAGACGACGAACTAGCAAGATATCACTTGACTATGTTTTTTCTTCCATAGTTACGATAAAAATTTGAGACAAAGTTAAACTGTTAATAGTGCAAAACCTATCAATATTGCAAACCTAAAGAAACCGAGGGAGTAAAAACATAAAAATTACTCCATCTACGATAATTTTTTTTGGTCCATATAAGGATTTTTAGTTTTCTTAAGAAGAAAGCTTTAATTAGTTTGCAACTAAATTAATAAAAACATAATTGTTTGGTTGTAAACTCAGATTTTCTATTATAAAATTAAAAAAAAAGCTTATTTAACTTAAATTTAGTCCTTAATTGAACATTTACATTAATATAGATTAAAGGAATTCTAATTTTTATGACATAATCAGGCAATTTAATATAATTAAGATATTCCACATGTGATATCTATATCTTTCTTTTCATATACGTCCTCCATTTTTTTAAGTATAATGTTTCTAATTTGCACATATGTCAATGCACATTTTTAACGATTAATAACTCAAATTCGGTACAAGTAAAAATTCTAAAAATTTAATATTTAAAAACAATAAGATGGGACGAATCCAATAAGATCTCACTTGGCTATATTTTATATTTTATAACTATAACAAAATAGAAGTCAAAAAAGTTATGCAATGAACAGTAAAAAAAAATCAAAATATAACACTTAAAAAAACGGAGAGGGTATTACATAATTTTTTGGTCAAAACTATTTCAAAGCTCATAGAGTTTGAAATCCAGATTTCAGATTTTACAAACTACTTTAAAATGAAGTTATTACTTCACCTCGATGTCAACATTACTCTAATGGTCAAGTTTATCAACTTCCAACTTATAAATTGGGGGTTCGATTTCCACCTGGCCCCTATCCATTTGCTTTTGTGCATGTGCCATGGACCCCCACTACCCTTTTATATCTTGTAGACTGTTTAGAAAAAAAATCTTATTTCGATTTTATTGGTTTTCGCAAGTGAAAGGAACCCATTCCAGGGAAAAAAAAAGGAAAAAAAAAAGAAAAGGAAGAAAAAACATCTTTTCTTTTTTTCATATCATATATACTTAATATAAAATATTTATCTTCTTTTCTTTTTTTCTTTAATATCAGTGATCCCCAAGAAACACTATTCTTTAAATAAAAAATGGCATATCTAAAGAAAATGGCTGTGCAGATAGAGTATACTTCGTATTAGTTATTCTTTTTTTTTTTTTTTTTTTTGGTGACATTTAGTTATTCTTTGATAACGTGTTGGAGTTGAATTTTATCTGCAGAAATTATTGCAAACCCAATTATTTTACTCCCCTGATGTTTTTTTCTAAAAAGATGTGTACGTTTGTAAACCCAATTATTTTAATCCCCTGATGTTTTTTTCTAAAAAGATGTGGACGTTTGTATATATGACTCTATATCTGCAAAAATATTTAAATAATTCAATTACATTAGTATATAATTTTGATCAAAATAATTATTTTATTCAGATTGAATTTCAAATTTTGATTTATGATATTTCAATTTCAAAACTTTAAACTTTTCATTATTATTCACTTTAATTTATTCTATTTTCATTGTACTTATTATTTAATTTTAACAATACTAGAAAGATTATGAATTTTGTAGTTAAAATTACGGTAAATGACAAATTTCGATCGCTAATCCCTTTAGTGATCAAATTTTACCAAAAAAATTCGGTCGCTAGAACATAAATTTTTTTTGTAGTGAAATTAAATTAAATTAATTATAATATTATTATCATTCGTAGATTAAATTCATTATTGCCTAATTTATAATATAAATATATTATATTTTGTATAAATTTATCACATTTTCTAAAACATAGTTTTTCATTATCACAAAAAACACTAAAATCTATATACTAAAAAGTTAAAATTCAACACAATAAGGGAGCGGCGGCATGGAGCCATGCATGTTTTCGAATTTCGATATGCTACCACTTCCATATAGACCTGACAATATGGGTAAACAGGTCGTGTATGTTATACGTGTCAAGTACTTGTTTACCTGTTTGATCTGTATCTGTACACGACCTGTTTTTAGAATTTACCCGTATTTCAAAACCTGTACACGACCTGTTTCAAAAACGAATCACATGCGTGTCGACCTATATACACGTGAATTTGAACATGTGGACACGCGTGTCGAATTTACCTGTGGCCTGTTTACCTGTATTTTACCTGTTTACTTCTATTCTACTAAATTATATCAAATTACTTTTTAAACTTTTAAAATAAGATATAAAATATTACATTCCCATAATTCAAATCTTAAAATTCCTATTAGACTCAGCAATTCATCTTCAAACATTCAAATACAAAAGTTCAAACTTAAAAAAAAAAATCCAAAGTTCAAATCCAATATTAAACATAAAGTTTACCTTGTGCGTATTTTATTTAAATTTAATTCTATTGTACTTAAATATATACAGATAAAATACAGGTAAAATACAGATATGTGTCTGATTCAGATAACAGGTGACCTGTATAAAAAAAACAGGTCAATTCGGGTAAAAAACAGGTCAATTCGGGTAAAACAGATAAACCTGCATTTGACCCAAATTGTATTCGTGTACTAAACGGGTCGACCTGTTTTGACCCGTATCTGTTTTTTGAAGACCCGTACATGTAAAACACAGGTCGTGTACGTGTCGTGTCTACGTGTATTTACCCATATTGCCGGGTCTACTTCCATAGCTGGGAATTTTATTTCCAATAATCTAAAATTTATAGGAATGATTATTTAATTTGTACCTAAAATAATGGAATAAAGGCCAAAATGGTCCTTTATTTTTGTTAAAAAACCAAAATAGTCCTTTATGTTTCAAAATACCCAAATGGACCCCTACATATGCGTAAAATGGCCAAAATAGTCCTTTTGTATTATTAAAATGGCTAGTGTACATCCACACTTTTATATTTAACCCCAAACTTTCAAAAACTTTCATTAAGGCCCTAGGGAGATTTGACTTTGTACAAAAAGTTCCTCTTTCAAAACTTAAATAATTTTATCGTCCATATGACTTTGGATCCGCATGAAATTGATATCAGAACTTATGTTTTATTGAAGAACATATTAATTATATTATTTATAATATTTATCTCTTAATGGTGAAGATTTAATTATTTTATGGATTCAAATAATTTGAAACATACGATTATTTCCAAATTTGGAAATAAAAATTAAAAATTTCCAGGGGAAATTCTTGAACTTGTCTAAAAGATAAGATACTATTAAAAGGATATCTTTTAATAAAATGAGAGGAACTGATTGGAAAGAAATCGATCCGGATAGCTCTAAGTTCTCACAGGACTTAAGGGAAATCCAAAAAACGTTTCAAAATTATGGTAACCGGGTATTGATTTTACCTGGAAAATTGATAACTTGAATCAAACAACAGATGAGATCTATTTCAAGATCTAAAGAAAGAAATTTTGAATCTGAAATTTGACATTTCGGATATCAAGAAAAGGCAGAAGGATATTCCTGGAGCTTCCAAGAATAACCAAGCAAATATTAGAAATGCATTTGGACCAGTACAAGCTTTACACCAAAAAGGTAAAGCAACCATGGTCCCAAAGCATAAATCACAAGAAGAACTGATGATCGATCTCCTGAAAACAATCGAATGAGTGTTTCCAGAGCTGATCTCTCAGATCTACAAGAACTTGCAGAATCATTTTCCCAACTAGGAATTATGGATCTAGTCAATGTAAAACCCAATGAAGTTCTTCAGTTGGGTTATGCGGAAGAATCAGGATCCAACGTGACTCACGATGGACCGCCTGACGTCCCAATGAGGGAAAGTACAGACTTCTACATAAACAAGTATCCTGAGGTGCATCTCAATACAAGACGAAACCCAGGACGGAACCCAAGTAGACCACCAGAATCCACATCGTGGGCCAAGACGATGTTACAACCATTAAATCCACATGGCATAACACTGAACCTCGACGTTATCGACTTCCAAAACATCGAAGATCTGATCGACGAATGGGTAGCTTCAATGAAGATTGCAGCAACCACCCTGGATCTTGATAAAGAAAACTTTGTCAGATTAATAGAGCTAAGTCTCGAAGGATCGGCAAAGTTGGGCTGGAAAAACTCCACGGCGGCTTTAAAGGAGAAAATACTTTTAGGAGAATCCAAAAGCGCAATCTGCGAAAGATTTGGCCTCTTATTCAAAACTCATTTTGTAGGAGATGATTATTTTGAAGAACAGAGAACCGAAAAAAAATTAAAGTTTATACCCATGCACTATTGGGTATGGAGCTAAGAAGTATTTGCGCAGTAGACGAATATATCTACTTGTTTCGTAAATACTATTTTCGGAGTAAGATGACAGCTGAAGTAGCATGTCTCATGTTCTTTGTAAAGATTTGCAGCCCATGGAGAGAGATCCAATCGTACACAGTACCCCCTGGTACGGTGGACTCAATAGCTCGAAGAATGTCCTTTCTAAAGGACAAGCTCAGAGAATGGTGTCAACAGGCAGCATCCCAAAAGGACATCAAAAGACTAAGAGGTAAAATAAAAAGAACCCCTCTTTGCTGTGAGAATAATGATTTTCCTACAATTATAGGAGAATCAGAAGAAAAAAGAAGAGCCGAGGCTCATACAGCTGGAGTTTCAGAAGACCTCCATTCCGAAGAAGGAGAGCATGGTGGTCCAAGAGCAAGGCCAGAACATACAAAACTGGACAAAGAACAGGGACGACGAAGAATTCATCCCAAAGCTCAACTACCTCAGCAATAAGGAGCACAGGGAGAACAACGTCAAAAAGAACGTTCAGACGAGCCCATACCCGAGCCAACGGAAGTTTCAAAGACTGCAACTATTGGAAGTGTGGAGCCAAAGGTCATATCTTACCCGATTGCCCTCAGAAACGTGAGATACGAATGTACGAAGCCACGGAGGATATCGTGGAAGCGGTCTACCATGGAAAGATGGTACCAGTCTATTAGTTTGAAGACATCCCCTCGGACGAAAGCATCTATGAGGAAGAATTAAGAAGTGACTCAGACTCATATTCAGATGGATCTTCAACCGAGTCTGACTGAAGACGATAGGATTCAACTACTGAAAACTTGTCAGGATTCTTTTCAAGGATGAAGATCTCGAATCGAACCATGGAAAGAATAATGCGACAAGATTCCAACCTCAGCCCATATGATGGATTCAGAATTGGTGGGATTGGACGAGTTCTCAATCAAATGGGACTCAATCAGAGAAGACATAACATCATCTACAAGGTAAGTGTTGGTGAGTTTACAATTCCTATGGAACTTACTTGTAATGCTATGGATATGCAATTAATTTCGAAAGAAGAAATTCTTGAGGAATTAAGCAGAATGAATGAGGAAATTTCCATTACTATGAAATGGATCCACATAGGAGCCATCGAAGTAGTAATTAAAGCAACATTCAAAGAAGGCATTGATTCTGAATTACATATATCAGACACTGATAGAAGAATCAATAACCTTAGAGATGGTCTTCTAAGGACTATGGTAGGAAATTTATATGCAGAGAAGCTAATGTTTGACATTCATCCAAGAATTTCCTATAACCTAGCCGACCAAGATTTTAGCATAGTACTAACCCTTCATCAAGATTTCAAAAGAAAAGATCTGATTAAAGAAGGGAATAAGCCATATTCTATAACTCATAGAATTTCCTATGCACTTTCTAATAGTCATCATTCTGACTTATTTCTAAGGAAAGAGTATAAAGAAATTCCTAAAACTTTCAAAGAATTTGCTAAAGTCATGATTCCAAATCCTACCCAGATTCCAAGGTTAGGAGGAGTAGACATACAAATATGAGATCATCCAATTCTAAACAGATCAACGAGTGCTAGAATTGAGTTTGCAAGCCGTATGTCTTTTTCAGAAGACAGAATTATGGCATATAAAGGAAAGGAGTTCATCAAAGATCTAACTCCTCAATCTATTGGGGTAGATAATATAAAGATTAAATGCCCTGAAGGATGGAAAGAAATACGAGTAATATTTGACATCACTGAAAAGATTAACCGTTTTCCATGTGATGACTTATACTACTTGCAGCAGCCATCAATTGGAACCTATGAAGGAACAATTGAAATAGCGGGACACGAAATCAGAGTCTTAGGCACCACCGGAAAAGACAATGGGATTATGATTTTGGGATTAAGTTTTCTCGAAAGTCATAAACCATAGGTAAGAAAGGATAATGAAATAGAATTTAATCTGAAGGGTCATACCATCAGAATTAAATGACAAGTCCATTTTCCATTTATATCTCAGTAGGGATAATATACGAACAATATAAGTCGGAATATTTTGCAGCTTATATTGATTCAGGTTCAGGTATTTGCACGGCAAAACCAGGAGTTTTCCCTAGCGAAGCTATGGAATCATTACCCATTATTGCAGGTAGAGATTTTTCCAAAAAATCATAGACCTAAATAAAGGTATTCGACAGGCCAATATCATGATTGGAGGAGCAGTTGGTACACCTTGGTATAAGGTAAAAATGCCTCCTATTTCCTTTCATGATACATGAGCGGATATTTTGTTAGGTAATAATTTCATACAATCCTTTACAAAATATGTTCAAGATAACAAATGAAATTTATTAATATTTACCACAAGTTGTGGAAATGAGATACAAGTGTTGCGCAGAAAAAAGGCATTCAACAAGTTAATGCCTATATCATTTCGCAGCAAAGGTGGAGATAATGATGTCAAACTAACCCATCCAAAAATGCAGGATAAAAGAAAGTTTGGTAAGGCTTTGTTGTCTTTTAGACAGCAAGGATTCGATGAAACTATAAACCTCAAAGAAGCGATGCAGGAAATGAAGTCATTGAATATAACTTCATTAGACATTGATGGGGAAACTAAATTGTCCCTCGAAAATGTCAAAAGGCTCATCCAGAGAAACTTTAACGAAGATCCTCTCGCATGGTGGGATAAAAACAAGATTGAAGCTACTCTACAGGTAAAAGAACAATATAAATATGAGTATGTTCGATACAAACCCATCTTAATGAATATGCAGGATAAGAAAGATATGCAGCAAATTATCAAGGAGCATATCGATCTTAAACTTACCGAGCATGGAGTCTCAGCTTATAGTAGCACTGGATCCTTTGTAAGAAACCATGGTAAAATAAAAAGAGGTAAACCCAGGTTGGTAATAAATTATCAAGGTATTAATAAAATAATACAATTTGATGGTTATTACTTTCCGAGTAGAGAACATTTAATTGATTGCATTAAAGGTGCTAAAGTGTTTTCAAAATTTGATTGCAAATCTGGTTTCTATCAGATTAAGATGGGGAGTGAGTCGAAGAAATTCACAGCATTCTCCACCCCCACAGGGGCAATATATTTGGAATGTTATGCCAATGGGGGTTTTCTAATGCCCCTCAGATATTCCAAAAAAAGATGGATAATCTATTTAAGGACTATCTAGAGTTTATGTTCGTCTACATAGATGATATTCTGATTGCATCTTGAAATATTAAAGAGCATATTAAACATCTTGAAATATTTTCAGATGCACGTCATAGGGAAGGTCTTGTTCTCTCTAAGAAAAAGGCCACCATCGCGGCTAAAAAAATTGAATTCTTAGGAGTTCAAATTGATGAAGTAGTGATAGAGTTACAGGAACACATTGTGGAGAAAATCCACAATTTTCCTGATATATTAAAGAACAAGAAACCACTTCAAAATTTCTTGGGGGTTGTAAATTTTGCAAGTATGTTTATAAAAGATCTTGCAAATATAGAAAGGATTTTAGACCACTCTTGAAAAAGACTGAAAGCTCTAGATGGAAATGGTAAGAAACCCATACAAAAAGAATTCGCGAACTAAAGTAAGTCTGTAATAGCTTGCCAAAACTCGCGATACCTCAAGATGAGGATGAGCTGGTAGTCTATACAAACGCCAATGATTTTCGATGGACATGAGTGCTCATGAGAAAAACTACTACAGGTCAAGAACCCTGTAGATACACAGGAGGGTTGTTCACTGAACAACAAGCCAAACTTTGGCACATTGACGAAAATGAATTCTTTGCAATATGGAAAACATTTAAAAAATGGTCTTTATTCTTACTTGCAAAGAAATTTATTTTAAAGGTGATAATACTAATGTTAGAGCTTTTCTAAAAAATAAACTTGAATAAAAAATTGAAAAAGCTCGTATTATCAGATGACAAGCTGAATGTCAGTATTAGAATTATGATATTGATGTTATAAAATCTCATGAAAATGTTCTTGCAGATATCTTGACGAGAGATTGAAGCATTTGAAGCAGATTCCATCATTACGAGATTCAGGCACCTCAGAGAAAATCTTGATGAGCTATCAAAGCATTTTGGACAGTTGGATATCAATGCAAAGACGGCTGGCCAAATACAGCAGAGCGATGTGGACATGGTCCGCAATGATATTCAAACCTCCCATATTGCAATGACAATGCTATGGGAATCGGTATTAGAGCCAATCAGGAAAGCGTCAGCTTCCCTGGTAAATAAAGAGAAATGTGCCCAAAAAGCTAAGGTGGTCACATATGAAGAAGTAGATTCAAGCACTGCTTCAAAGGAACCATTGTCGAATACCGACAAAAATATTGAGCAAGAGAAAAGTCACATTTCCGAAAGTTCAAGTCAACCCACTGCTCTGGGGTAAAAGAGGAAGAAATTAACCTTAGGCCAATGATAGACACCTCTAAGGTTAATTCAGGAGAGAAGGTCCTTTCTACAGCCTGGCTGGACTACTAACGAAAATGAGACCAACTGGTTTCCAAAAGGGGAATTAACCCCAACAAGACGGTGATCGAAACATCCGGAAGATATAACAGGGTCTGGATGCTCGAGGGATCGAAGCCAGAAGAGGTTCGAAAGTGGTATGATTTTGGATCATTAGCATCTGTTCATACTACATCACCAGGATTCCCGGAGATAGAAAAACTTCTGGGATGGATAAGTAGTGCGGTGCATGAATCATGGCAGAACAACCCGCACCTCCAAAGAGGAGATATTCTGGAACTCAAGTTCATCTAAGCAGCACCAGAAATCATTGGAAAAGGTTCATACCCGGTCTTTCATTTTATTAAATTACAAAGCCCTGATATGATAGCTTTCAACAGAGTCAAGTCTATTGATGACCATTGGTATCTTCCATCAGTGAAGATGAGATCTCCACCAGACGAGCATGGAGATTCTGGGTCTGTCTCACAGAGATGGAAAAGGTCAAATATCCATTTAAAATCTTTTCCAATAATTTAAATGGATCGTTCCTGGTTAATTCCTCAACAAGGAAAAGTACGGAGTTTGTGGAAACCTCTTTCGAAAAGAAGAGGCTACTCATCTAGGAAAATAAGTTGCCAGACACTGAGTCAACCAGAAGAAAGACATGCAATATGATGGGAGAACCACATATGCCCATATTGCGCAGAACAGGAAAAACCCCTATTCGGCACAAAGATTCGGGTAACTCAGAAGAAACCTGGATCCGAACAAGAAAAGGGGATGAAACGTCCAAAGAACTTTCACAAGCCAAAGTAAGAACAACTGGATGTAAGAGAAAAAGAGGTGTCGGTAATACACTATAATTAAAGGCTGACATCTGGAGTAGTTGGCAGTTAGTGGCCGATAAAGAAATGTGGAAGTTGACAAGATGCCACCCAAGATTAATAATTCAGCAATAATGTAACCAGCTGGAATCCAAAGCGTGTGACGAACGCAGTGATGTCACAATACATTAAAGAAAATTTGGAATCCGCAATTGAAGTCCGCGGACGCCTATAAATAGAGACATTTGAAGCAGATGGAAGGCATCGAAAATCCTCCCAACTCTTCAAAATATTTGTAATATTTTCTTTCTGCAAAAATTTCCTTTGTGTCTGTAATAGTATGGGGTACATCCCCAAGAGTCTAGTATCATCTGCCATGAGGAGCTAAGTATTTGTCTTCTCCATTAGGAGAAATTATGTTTAAATAATATTTTTAATATTTCTTCAATAAAATCCAGACTTCCTATATCTATAATCTTCCAAAATTAGAATTAAACTCTTTTGCCCCAAACCTCGCTATATCCTAAGGTAGAAAATGAAATAGGACTGTGCTGACTGTTGATGAAGGAGCCCAGAACTGGTAAACCATTGGCTGCGGTTGTGTGGTTGGAGGGAGTCCGTAAAATTCCAGAGCTCGGAAAACCCGAAAACAAGGCGGTCAAACCCGAGGTATTAGGTTTTGTTTAATTTTATTACGGAAGCATGTTGGGCACTTATTTGATTAATGGATCAATAAAAATCACTATTTAAAGTTTTGGGGCTAAAATGAAATAGTATGCAAGGTTTGTGGTCAATCTAATATAAAAGCACTTTGGTTAGGGTGCGATTGCCCATTTTGACTTGATGTACAGCGGTGCATCAAGTCCGTTGATTCAATTTGCAAATTGATGGTTGAGATTAACTTGAAGATTAAAATAGTAAATTTGTTAGATTAATTTTGTTAACAAACAATTGATCGTCTCTTCATTCTACTTTTACTCAACTTTTTCTCTACACATTTCAATATCATCAATCGATCTTACATAAACTCCAATTTACTTAATTATGCTGCAATATATATATATATATATATATATTTGAACTGTTCATGAAAACATACCTAAAATGTTCGTAGCTGAGTCGCTGAATTGTTCTTGAAAAGATTGTTGAATTGTTTCTGGTATTATCGTTGAGTTGTTCATGAAAACGTCGCTGAATTATATTGGTGGCATCGCTGAATTTTATATGGTAGCATCGCAGAATTGTTCTTGATAGTGTCGCTGAATTCTTCTTGGTGTAGTCGCTAAATTCTTGTAGGTAGGCTCACTGAAATATTTTTTGGTAGCATCACTGAATTATTTTTTGGTAACATCGCTGAATTGTATGTGGTAGCATCGCTGGATTGTTCTTGTTGGTGTCGCTGAATTCTTCTTGGTGTGGTCGTTGAATTCTTTTAGGTAGGTTTATTGAAATATTTTTTGGTAGCATCACTGAATTATTTTTGGTAACATCGCTGAATTGTATGTGGTAGCATCGCTGAATTCTACAAGGTAGTGTCACTGAATTCTTCTTGGTGTAGTCGCTGAATTCTTTAAGGTAGGGCCACTGAAATATTTTTTGGTAACATTACTGAAGTAATTTTGGTAACATCGCGGAATTGTATTTGATTTTGTCGTTGAATTATTCAAGGTAGTGTCGATGTATTCTTCAATGTTGAATTGCTGGAACATTTTTTATAGCATCATAAAATTATTTTTGGTAACATCGTTGAAATGCTATACGTAATAAATTTGTTATATTATTTAATAAATATTCTTGATCATAGATATAGGTTACCAAATATTTGATATGATTTACCAAATATTAGATTGATAACATACTAAATATAGGGTTATATCTTCCGTTACATATTTTGTTGGACAACTTTACCATTTTCCATTTACAACCCTTGGATTTGAAATCAACGCTCCAAATTTTCACCTTGATGTGCTGCGGATTTTTCAGTTGCACTATAACTGAACCCATATAAAAGAGTGCCAAATGGATATTATTTTACACAAAAAAGACTAAATTGGACATTGAAGCAATATGTAGAGGACCATGAGTATAAAAATAGATAAATGACTAATTTGAAAAAAAATGAAAAGAAAAAGAAGTAATTGAGCATTTATTCCCTAACATAATAGTACTATAGTTTTGCAGGACCTCAGCTCCTGCAGCATTCACATGATGGGGTTAATTAATCTAGTTTTGCAGGACTATTTCTTCATTCGAGTCCGGTGCCACAGTGCCCAGTCAGATAATGACAATTAACTTTTATGCCAGCCGCCAAAATTTCCTAACTTTTATATCCGAAAAGACCAAATCAGCCCTGGTTCGTGATCGTGATTCGTGCACGAACTAGGTAAAAACCACGAACCATGGGAATAATTAATTAAAGAGCATTGATTTTGGATAAAATAATGCTGGTTCTTATAAAAACCACCCTGGTTCGTATAAGAACCAGGTGGTTCTTACAAGAACCAGGGTGGTTCTTGATCTTACAAGAACCAGAATCATTTTATCCTAATCGCACCCCTTAATTAATTAATCACTGGGTCGTATATAAACCACTTGGTTCGTACAAGAACCAAGGACCCTTTTGTCTTTTTGGGTACAAAAGTTAAGGTATTTTGACGGCTGACATAAAAAATAATTGTCAATATCTGACCAGGTACTAACCCTTCATTCAGAAAAGATAAGTAACTAAGACATCAACATTTTAAATTAATTATTATCGTCATGTCCTGGCATCATACCATTATCTTTTTAATTAATTATTATTGCTACTAGCCTACTATGACTTTGCATCGTATTGAAATAATCCTAGGAAATACGGCAGATGGAATCATTTATGCCCACAACTTTTCATGTCTTACATATATACTTTATGAATGTTGGACGGCTCATTGCTTCACTCTCATTGGGTATGTAATGTAACCTTTAAAATTAACAAAGGACATTTCGTGACTAATAAAAGTTGGGTATGTAACTTAAACCTGAAAATTTATGTCTTGTTTGTTTTGACTTAAGAAGAAAAAAAAAGTTGTTTAAATAATTGTTTTAGATGGATATTATTAAAATTATTTTTTGATGAAATATGTTTGGATGAAATTTACGTAGGAGGATTTTTAATATATTAAAATTACTAAATTGGACATAAATATTGTAAGAATATTTACAATATATGTTATTTCCTTTTTAAATAGGGATTTTTTGTACTTTTATTCCTAAATTGACTTCCCCTTTTTGTTAAAAGTAACCCCATACTCTGAAAAAATTAGAATTTTAATAACTTTTGTTTATCCTTTTCCTTTTAAAAAAAATCCAAACAAACAGTTAAAAAAACTTCAAAAGGACTTTTGGATAAAACAAAAGTCAGAAATAGGAAAAATAAGCCAAAACAAACATGATCTTAATCATGTAGATTAAATTTTATAATCAGTACAAAATAGATATAATCCCTACCCTCCCTATTTTATTCTTGCTACGGACCCCTCCAGCATGCAATTCAATGCACATTTTAAACCATTAATAATTCATACAAGTAAAAATTTTAAAAGTTTCATATTATAAAAACTACAAGACGAGCCGAATCTAACAAGATCTCACTTGCCTATATTTTAATTTGTATAATTATAATAAAACTGTAAGTCAAAGTATGATTGTGAATAGTAACAAAATACAAATGGTGCAAGGAAAAAAAAAACTGAGGGAGGATATGTTTTATGTCCACATGATACAAATACCATATAGAATTTTTCTTAAAGAAAAATTCTAACTTAAGAGGCTGTAAACATTTTTGTTCCTTGCATTAAATTCCGTGTCATTTTCTTATGTTACACTTATTTAGGAATGGAGGGAGTAGCATAGGGAGTGTATTTATATTTACTTACTTCTATATACCAGACCGTAGAAAATACCGCTAGAAATTTAATTTTAATGGGTATATTATTATTGGAGGCATACGAAGTGGTGACAGGCTGACACGTGTCCGTGTTAGATCCATCCGAGCACCGTACCTGCATATGAATATTGTTTTATGCCGATGAAATTTGGGCATTTCTTTTTTTTTTTTTTCTTTTTGTTTTCGTTTTTTAATTGACGGTGACCCAATTAATAAAGATTTCCATGTTCTAACACGTACAATCATTATTGTTTTATTATTATTTTTCACCAAAAAAATTATTGTTTTATTATTCCCATGAAATATAGCTATTTATTGTTTTTTTGTTTTTAATTAATAAAGATTTCCATGTTCTAACACAATCATTATTGAATTCATACACGATCATAAATCAGGGATTGGCTTGGGTGCATAAGGCTGCATGTGCAGCCATGATGCCCAAGCCCAATAAATGATGTTTAGATAGAAATGATGTATAGGATGCTCATATGATGTGGTCCCTACAACAATTTGTTTTGGTAGTTTTGGTGCATCCAAAAAAATCCCACATTTTGCGCAGTTTGTTATTAATTACTAATTATTAATTATCAATCTAGAAACTAGAAAGATTTTGTTTCCATATTTTGTGTAGAAGATTTGTTTCTCATTGCCGCACACCAAAGTCTCTCGTCAATTGGGTTTCCAATGTGCGTCGTCAAATCCACCATCGCCACAACGCTCTCGGTGCTGGGGGCTTGCCTGTTTTCGCCTATTTTTCCAAGGTTTTTTTTTTAACCCTATTTTTCGTCTAATTGTTTTTTTAGTGTTTAGTTGCTATGAATTGCTAATGTGGGTTTTGAATATGATTGAAGAATTTTGAATGAGGTCTTTTTGTGCGTTCATGTTCCTGGGATGGGTGTATTGGCATAAATTAAATCACTTTTTTCGATTTGCTTTTAGTTTCTTCGTATGAGGTGTAACTCTGTGGACAACCCCTGTATCAGTTTTATGTATCTTGATTTGTAACCATGGTTTGTTGTATTGAAATTTATGATCATGGTTGCATCTTTTGTGTGCTTTCTTTTTTTTCTGACTTCCGCATTATGTGATTATGGTTTGGTGGTTCATGCCGAATTTGCTCAAAGATAAGGAAAGGAGGGATCTTTAGGCTTTGATTTGTATGTGCAAACGATCTCTCGAGTTAGCGAAAGTACTTTACCTTTTTGATTGAGAGCAATAAAATACTATTAATCTGAGATATTTAATCTGCATCAGAACATATAATAGGTAAATGAAATTCAGTTTCTATGCACGAATCACATAGGTTTTTGTATATATTAGTTCAAATTTTAATGGAAAATAAATCAAACAATAATTAATTATCCAATATACAAGTAATGAAGAGTGTAAAATGCATAACCCTAAATTTTGGGAGAAAAAAAATATATAAAAGATGCTTAAAATATGTGCAGGGTAACAACAGAGATTCATATCTGTCAAAAAAGACCAAACATAGAGGAAATAAATGGATGAGCAGCAATACCTTCGTCCTCATCTTTTCCTTGAAATTAGATAGTGATCACGTTGAAGTTTTGAGTATTTGTTAAAAATATATACAAGAAAGAGAAAAATGTTTTGGTGCATTGCGCATTTGGACTAGTGTATGTGGAACAAGGTATATCATATATGTGATGTCTACATATAGAGAAATTCATAGATATGATGTGTATTGTATATTTGATGTATATCTTTAAACTAAACTTTTCTGCTTCCAATATTGTTATTTGTTGTCGAAGCTAAAATATGTTAGCTGTCTAATTTGTCTTGATTGTGTCCTCCACACAGCATTTAAGATGGCAATTGTATATTGCTTATAAAAAAATATTTATTTTGTGCAGGACTACTAGTAATAAAATAGTTTTGGAAAGTTATTTCTAGGTTTCCCTATTACAAAAAAGTGATGTATGCACGAAGAGAAGTGATGTGTGCATTCATATTTATGATGTGTGCTGAATATTTGATGATTATGTGGAAATATAAATGAAGATTTAAGCCTGCATGATTTGAAGATTTTAGTTCGAGTGGTTCCCACAGCCAGGGATGCTATATAGCCGCTTGTTGGTCCTCCCCGCATTCGTATCAAGCAATCTGCGAGAAAGAGGGTTGCTCCACGACCATATTGGTGTATGCCATTGACAATGTGTATTTTGGTTTAGTTTTGTTTCGTCTAGCGTTGTTTATGGATGTTGTCACTTGTGCAAGTGCTTTGGTATCCTTTTTGCCATGTTTATATTTCTTATCATATTTCTTGATTTTGACAAAGAAAACAGAATGCTATTCTCTTGATTTTATGACTGTATCCCTTTTGTAGCATTTTGATTGTTTAGTGAGTATTCTCATTGAATGAATTGTACACTGCAATTGTAATCATTTGAGTTTCTTCACATAATGAGATTTCATGTTAATGTTGATTACCACAGTGCACTATCTTATGAACTTGAATACAATTTCTTGAATTTTTGGTTGGTATTTACCTTACCTCTCAATTTTGAAGGGGGCTAATTTTTTAGAAATAAGGCATTAGTGCAATTCAGTTCGAACAATATTTTGGTCAGCCGGAATTCTAACTTATTTGCCTAATTTTTAATACAACACAAGAAATGATATCTTGTTATTTTAAAATTCACATTTCACCTGTTAAAAGTTTTCAAATCTAAAATATAACGGTAGGATTTAATTTAGAGTGTTTTTTTTTTCCAAAATAATGTTTTATTTTCAGATCAATCTAATAATTCCAAAATAGAAGAGGCAAATTACTACTACCACTACAGACAAATCCATAGTCGCAAACATCACTTCTGTATATTAACACATCAGTTTAAGCATAATACGCATCACTACATAATCAGGATGATGCGATCAACCAGGTGAAGCTCGTCTGTATCTATTCGATCAACAATGCAATCCCAAATACACAATACTTCCAGCTGTATGGTTTAAACCCACAAACATCGCTACACATGATATATCATTTGATGCTATATAAAAAATGATGTACCGCCAACAAAAGTGATATGTAGTTACTCGATAGTGATGTCTACAACTTACGTGGGGGCATGCATTATTGTTTGTGTTAAAAGTCTGTGTTGAAAGGAGGGTTCGCTGTCCGGCATCGTCACAATGAGAAAGATAATGATTTTCTGCAATTTTCTGAAATATCAATACGTTCTTCACCAAAAAATATCAATATACGTTGAGAACGATGAATATGTAGATAGTTTTTTTTTTTTGTCATTGATGACTTTTGTCCATGTAGATTGCCCATGTAAATAATTTATTTTTAAATTTAAATTTGTTCAACAATTTATGGAGGGGGCGGTTGTTGGAGTCCATGATTTTAGGGATTGGGGTTTGTTACTTCCGTTCCATTTTTTTTGGGAATTTGGGTAGTGCAGCAGCCATCACTTATAGAGCACTAGCATCATGGTGCACATGCTGACAAATTGAATAGCTGCACGGAAACCGAATTGTACAGTGGGTAGTCTGATTTATGCAATTCGGTTTCCGTGCAGCTATTCAATTTGTCAGCATGTGCACCATGATGCTAGTGCTCTATAAGTGATGGCTGCTGCACTACCCAAATTCCCAAAAAAAATGGAACGGAAGTAACAAACCCCAATCCCTAAAATCATGGACTCCAACAACCGCCCCCTCCATAAATTGTTGAACAAATTTAAATTTAAAAATAAATTATTTACATGGGCAATCTACATGGACAAAAGTCATCAATGACAAAAAAAAAAAACTATCTACATATTCATCGTTCTCAACGTATATTGATATTTTTTGGTGAAGAACGTATTGATATTTCAGAAAATTGCAGAAAATCATTATCTTTCTCATTGTGACGATGCCGGACAGCGAACCCTCCTTTCAACACAGACTTTTAACACAAACAATAATGCATGCCCCCACGTAAGTTGTAGACATCACTATCGAGTAACTACATATCACTTTTGTTGGCGGTACATCATTTTTTATATAGCATCAAATGATATATCATGTGTAGCGATGTTTGTGGGTTTAAACCATACAGCTGGAAGTATTGTGTATTTGGGATTGCATTGTTGATCGAATAGATACAGACGAGCTTCACCTGGTTGATCGCATCATCCTGATTATGTAGTGATGCGTATTATGCTTAAACTGATGTGTTAATATACAGAAGTGATGTTTGCGACTATGGATTTGTCTGTAGTGGTAGTAGTAATTTGCCTCTTCTATTTTGGAATTATTAGATTGATCTGAAAATAAAACATTATTTTGGAAAAAAAAAACACTCTAAATTAAATCCTACCGTTATATTTTAGATTTGAAAACTTTTAACAGGTGAAATGTGAATTTTAAAATAACAAGATATCATTTCTTGTGTTGTATTAAAAATTAGGCAAATAAGTTAGAATTCCGGCTGACCAAAATATTGTTCGAACTGAATTGCACTAATGCCTTATTTCTAAAAAATTAGCCCCCTTCAAAATTGAGAGGTAAGGTAAATACCAACCAAAAATTCAAGAAATTGTATTCAAGTTCATAAGATAGTGCACTGTGGTAATCAACATTAACATGAAATCTCATTATGTGAAGAAACTCAAATGATTACAATTGCAGTGTACAATTCATTCAATGAGAATACTCACTAAACAATCAAAATGCTACAAAAGGGATACAGTCATAAAATCAAGAGAATAGCATTCTGTTTTCTTTGTCAAAATCAAGAAATATGATAAGAAATATAAACATGGCAAAAAGGATACCAAAGCACTTGCACAAGTGACAACATCCATAAACAACGCTAGACGAAACAAAACTAAACCAAAATACACATTGTCAATGGCATACACCAATATGGTCGTGGAGCAACCCTCTTTCTCGCAGATTGCTTGATACGAATGCGGGGAGGACCAACAAGCGGCTATATAGCATCCCTGGCTGTGGGAACCACTCGAACTAAAATCTTCAAATCATGCAGGCTTAAATCTTCATTTATATTTCCACATAATCATCAAATATTCAGCACACATCATAAATATGAATGCACACATCACTTCTCTTCGTGCATACATCACTTTTTTGTAATAGGGAAACCTAGAAATAACTTTCCAAAACTATTTTATTACTAGTAGTCCTGCACAAAATAAATATTTTTTTATAAGCAATATACAATTGCCATCTTAAATGCTGTGTGGAGGACACAATCAAGACAAATTAGACAGCTAACATATTTTAGCTTCGACAACAAATAACAATATTGGAAGCAGAAAAGTTTAGTTTAAAGATATACATCAAATATACAATACACATCATATCTATGAATTTCTCTATATGTAGACATCACATATATGATATACCTTGTTCCACATACACTAGTCCAAATGCGCAATGCACCAAAACATTTTTCTCTTTCTTGTATATATTTTTAACAAATACTCAAAACTTCAACGTGATCACTATCTAATTTCAAGGAAAAGATGAGGACGAAGGTATTGCTGCTCATCCATTTATTTCCTCTATGTTTGGTCTTTTTTGACAGATATGAATCTCTGTTGTTACCCTGCACATATTTTAAGCATCTTTTATATATTTTTTTTCTCCCAAAATTTAGGGTTATGCATTTTACACTCTTCATTACTTGTATATTGGATAATTAATTATTGTTTGATTTATTTTCCATTAAAATTTGAACTAATATATACAAAAACCTATGTGATTCGTGCATAGAAACTGAATTTCATTTACCTATTATATGTTCTGATGCAGATTAAATATCTCAGATTAATAGTATTTTATTGCTCTCAATCAAAAAGGTAAAGTACTTTCGCTAACTCGAGAGATCGTTTGCACATACAAATCAAAGCCTAAAGATCCCTCCTTTCCTTATCTTTGAGCAAATTCGGCATGAACCACCAAACCATAATCACATAATGCGGAAGTCAGAAAAAAAAGAAAGCACACAAAAGATGCAACCATGATCATAAATTTCAATACAACAAACCATGGTTACAAATCAAGATACATAAAACTGATACAGGGGGTTGTCCACAGAGTTACACCTCATACGAAGAAACTAAAAGCAAATCGAAAAAAGTGATTTAATTTATGCCAATACACCCATCCCAGGAACATGAACGCACAAAAAGACCTCATTCAAAATTCTTCAATCATATTCAAAACCCACATTAGCAATTCATAGCAACTAAACACTAAAAAAACAATTAGACGAAAAATAGGGTTAAAAAAAAAACCTTGGAAAAATAGGCGAAAACAGGCAAGCCCCCAGCACCGAGAGCGTTGTGGCGATGGTGGATTTGACGACGCACATTGGAAACCCAATTGACGAGAGACTTTGGTGTGCGGCAATGAGAAACAAATCTTCTACACAAAATATGGAAACAAAATCTTTCTAGTTTCTAGATTGATAATTAATACTTAGTAATTAATAATAAACTGCGCAAAATGTGGGATTTTTTTGGATGCACCAAAACTACCAAAACAAATTGTTGTAGGGACCACATCATATGAGCATGCCTATACATCATTTCTATCTAAACATCATTTATTGGGCTTGGGCATCATGGCTGCACATGCAGCCTTATGCACCCAAGCCAATCCCCCCACTGTATATCACAAAGAATCAAACACGTAATTTTGAAGGAGATGTGTTACAATGGAAGTTTAGTCGAGCTGTAATAATTTTCAATGTTTGAAATATTAAGAATTTGAAAGAGGGCTTTATTATGCATGCCTGTATTAATAATAATGTTCAAAAAAGGATGTCATGTCGCAACTAACAAATCTATTGAATAAAAGATGCAACCAGGATATGGTACGGTGCAATGAAGAAATCGTCTTCGCCTGACATTTAAGGGCCAATTCTTTCTTTCTTTCTATTTTTTTGGAAGGAAATAAAAATGAAAAAAGAAATGAAATTTGGTTGCATTGATCTTTTTGTTTTAAGCATGTATGTGTTTGATGTTTCTACACAATTTTGGGTTTGTGGATTTGGAAGAAGATTATTTAAACGAATGATACTAATTTGGGATCATTGGAAAAATTTAGAAAGCATGACAGAAATACCCCTATTTAAAGTTGTTCATGAGTACCTTATTTTGCGAGATTTTACTAATACGGAGTATTTAAGAAACTATTATGGGTAAAGTTCAAAAGCATCATAAAATCAATTTGATTTTAATAGAAAGCATATAAGTATATACTTTAATTTTAAAATGAACTTTTTATTGCCTTAATACATCAAACATATACGACGGAAGGTATAGTGTGATTGAATCCCACATGTTAGTATGCAATTGTCTACACTTGCAGGCAGCAGCGTGCATAGAGCAATATTTTGTGATGTTCAAAAAATATGTGACGAGTGCGATCATTTTTGTGATGAACGAATCACACAGCACAAACATTATAAAATTATGGTTGGATAACACAAGCATCACAAAATTGCTATTTCACAGCAGAACTGCACTTGTTGTTAAATTAGGGGTTTGCACTGAAACTAAACTGGATTGGATCTATAATTATATGTAATTTCATGAGGGTACTAGCTAGTAATCTTTGTGCAATGATAAGGTAATCATTTGTGAATACTGATTGAGTAGTTGTCTGCTATAGGTAAGGTTCAATAATTTACAATTTTATAGAGATACTTATAAGAATTGAATTGGAACAACTCAAAAAATACAAGTGTAACAAATCGAGTGCCACAGAGGACATACTTTTAAAATACTAATAGTAATAATATATCCATTTGCTGGTACTGCCCACTAATTAAGGATCGCGATTAGTTCGATTCTTGAGACATCCAATTCCAACCCTCGCGGTTGAATTTGAAATAATTATGGTGTTACTGTTTGTTTGTCCTAATGGATTAATAAAATGAAGCACGTGGAAAGATGCAAAATCAGTAGTACTTTACACATGAATACTATTCTTAATAAATAAATGACGATTGACGGCATTATTATTATTATTATTATTATTAAACGCATATACTACTATATTATAGCTATCATAAGTAATTAGTCGTCATTTACGCAATTTAATTAAAAACAATTATCATATCTATACTATATATATATACTTGTATAGGACAACCAAAATTAATTACTTTAGGAGATACTACTATAGTGCAAGTTAATACCCGATCCTATCCTTCGATCCTACTTTTATTTATTTATTGTGTACAATGGACACTTTCCCATCCTCCATGTTTGTCGTAAGGTCATTGGTGAATTTGGCGTCATGATAATTGAGGTTTTGGGGTTAGGGATTGTATCGGTGGGGGCTGCTCGCCGTTTCTACTTTCTAGCTGTACTGGTCTCTTATAATGGTCCTGCTATGCACCTGTCCATCGAATTGTGATCAACTATTACTATATAGTATGTTGTGGTACTTAAATTCTGCTAATTAAAATAGTACAACTATTGTACCTAGCTCTACTATAAAAATTACATAAAACAGATACTCCATATATACAACTATCTCATAGTATATCATTTTTTTTCAAAAAAGTAAATAAAGTAGATAAATTTACCTCTATTGTATGCTAGTGTATTGCCGCAAATTTGGAGAAATGGAGAACTGCAAATCCGGCAAACATCGAGGACATTTTAATTAATTATTTTCAATTAATTGACCGTATAATACAGATTAAACAATGAACTTAACGTGCTACCTGCCCTTCATTAATAGTACGTATATTTAATTATTTACCATAACTCTATTTTTTAGATGGTTGACACCATTAATAGTGTTTATTATCAGTGAACCAGGCTGACAGAGTTTATTTCTAAACTCTCCGGTAAATCAAGCTACTCTTGGATCTTAAGAAATTCCTTTAGATATATATATATATATATTATATAAAAGACTAAACATTTTCAAAAATGAAACAGCGAATTGGGAATAGGATTTGACCCAAGTGGTCATGTTTCATTCCTTCCAACTATAGGTTGGGTGTTCGATTCGATTCTCACCCGACCCCCTATCAATCCCTTTTATCCTTCTTGGTAATTGTGTAGCTTGGGCTCCACACACCTTTACCGAACATAGGTGTCAACGTTTACCAAAAAACAAAAAAAAATTTAAACAGCGAATTAAATTAAAGGTTAAAAGAAATAAACACTTTTTGATTGCAAGAAATGATAAATCACGTGAATTGAAGAAAAATGAGATAATCACGGGCAGTGTCTTACTTTGGCCCTGCAGAATTCTAATTTTCATTCGCAGAAAAGGTCACGAAATGTATGACTGCAAACAAAGAATAACGCTAAATATGACAAAAGCCTAGAAAGGAATATAGTAATTCAAATTTAAAAATAAAAAATAGAAGACAATTTGGTGTTGGGCCAATACGCACTTTTTCCATCTTAAGTCACGTTGGAAATTTTTTTGAATTAGGTGGTTTTTATTGCAACATACAAGACTTACCATTTCAGATATATATTGAGACTGTTTGGAATGGAGTAAATTTATCGGCAGATAGCACAGCATTGAATTATATTTTTTTTTAAAAAAAAAAATTATTGTCACTTTTCTTGGATTTCAATTTTCGATCATTTGATCTTATTGGAAGTGGAGCGTTTACCGAATTGCATTGTTTGTTGAGAAGTTTGTAAGTTTTTTACTCCCAAAGATACATGGTTGAATACTGACTTAAATATTATTCTTTTACTACATTTCTCTAATGGTTCTCGACAGTGTGTATGTGAATGAACTTGGAATACACTGAAATGAAATGAGTTACTTGCATATGCGGGATTGGTCTTTAATTGAATTAGGGTTTGATAATTCAGCTTGTTTTGGTTAAAAGAAAAACTTCAACATGTTATTTAAGTTCAACTCAAAGAGTCTCGTACTATATAATTATAATGACAATCCAATTGAATGATTTTATTTTCATCAATTATGTCTCCGAACACTGTTTTTTTTTTTTTTTTTGAAGTTTTTCTTTAAAAAAAATATTAATTGTATTATTTCTTATGATTACTATTTAAATACATAATTTAGCTAGCTAGTAAATTAGGTAGCTAAATATTTGGTAGTTACCCAATCTTGGTAACAAACTATTTAGTAGTGAACGAATTTGGTATTTTCTCGTAGTGACAATATATATATATATATATATGATCTTAAAATTATTTGTTAAAAAAAAATAAAAATTGAGCTTTAAATTTTGTTTGAATTTGGACTTGACTTGTTTAAAAGAAACAAACAATGAAATTTGAATTGAAATTGGGTTTTATTTTTTCTTTAATTAAAAAAAGAAACTAGAGTAGTGAGGTATTATGCTATCATAAAGTTACCGCAAGTAGGTAGTAACATGTTAAGTGAATTGTGAGTTTGATGATCAACAAATTTGGGATGGTTGGCTGATCCAGAAAATTTTTTAAGTGGTGTCCCAAAAAATAGTAAAAACCATATTGAAATTATGAATAGTAATTATAACACAAAAAATATTGAGAAAACTTAGTTGGAATAAATGCTTGTGCTGTCCCCTTAAAAATTCAAATGGTATCACTAAGCCTAATCTAATTAAATGTAAAAAAAATTCTACTTTAAAATAGCAATTGAATCAATTTAAATGGTGTCCCGTGCCACCGTTAGTTTATACGTAGATCCGCCCGTCATGCTATTCCATGAATTCCTTATGAATTACTCCCTCCGTCCCACGAAAGTTGACGCGTTTCTTTTGGGCACGGTAATTTATGTAGTGTGATTTAATGGTTAAAGTGTTGTGTGTATTTGTGTTTAAAATTTTAATGAATTTTCACTTTACTTATTGTTTAACTTTGACTTAATATTATGATAATGGTTTAATTAGAAAAAAATATTGAAGTGTAGTCTTGTTAGAATCGTCTAGGTGTCTAGTTTTAGAATATATATTTTATATAATTTTTATTTGTACCTATTTTGAGATATGGAGAATTAAAGAAATGTAAGGGATTTGTATAGAAAAATAAAAGTGTATTGTGAGTTGTGCAGAATAGTTAAAGTAATTACTTTTAATGGATTTTAAGATACCATTAAGATTCTAATTATATTTATATTAATTTAATTTATCTAAAAAAGGAAACGTGTCAAAATTCGTGGGACAGCTCAAAAAGGAATACGCGTCAACTTTCGCGGGACGGAGGGAGTAGTACAGAACACTAAAATAAATAAATAAAATCAATCGAACACAGAACAACGACAATGCAATTCTGATTCCCGATCTCGACCAACACATAAAAAGGGTTGCGAGTGTGGACTCGACACATAATTTGTTGTTGTTGTACAAGAACATTCTGGAATAATAATAATAATAATAATAATAATAATAATAATAATAATAATAATAATAATAATAATAATAATAATAATAATAATAATAATAATAATAATAATAATTGTGCGTGTGTTGATATATATATACTATATCGGTAATAATTGGACATCATATGATCCCAAAGGGCCTGATGCCATCAACACATCAACATTACTGCACTTCCAAAAACACTTCTACTAGTATACACTAGTAATAGTACTCCATTATTCTTGTTGGGAAAATAAAATACTCCATCCGTATCACGAAGTTTGACCCCTATTCCTTTTTGGGGTGTTCCACGAAGTTTGATCACTTTCTATTTTTAGAAAAATTAAATTAATACTATAAGTTTTATTAGAATCTTAGTTGTTGTCAAATCCCATTAAAAATACTTACTTTTACTATTATGCATAAATTCCAATACATGCATTTTTATTTTCCTACACAAAGTCCCTTATATTTCTTTAATTCTTAATATTACAAAATTGATATAAATAAAAATTGTATAAAATATAT
Source organism: Hygrophila difformis (assembly GCA_030278955.1). Lineage (NCBI taxonomy): Eukaryota > Viridiplantae > Streptophyta > Magnoliopsida > Lamiales > Acanthaceae > Hygrophila > Hygrophila difformis. Next base: position 10,978,158 of record JAOANR010000001.1, read on the forward strand.
ATTCTAAAACTACACGATTAGACGATTCTAATAAGACCATACTTGAATATTTTTCTCTAATTATATCATTACGATAATATTAAGTCAATGTTAAACAATAAACAGTATCAAAATTCATTTAGAATCTAAAACACAAATACCCACACCACTTTAACTACTAAACTCCACCACCTAAATTATCGTGCGCCCAAAAGAAAGAGTTCAATCTTGGCGGACGGAGGGAATACTAGTTTAAAGAACGAATGTGTGTTACGTTGTCCAATTCCCATTACGTAGGTCAACTTTAATTTACTCTCTTTTCAAGTTCGCCCACTCATGACTCATGGGGTTTGAGTAGGTGGTAGGAGTCTAGGAGATATGCATATTTATTCGTATACATATACACATGTAGTACTATACAAATACTGCTATTTTTATGAAAAATAAATACATACTAGCACAGTAGAGATACAGTTAGTGCACAGTAATTGGTTGTCTCGTGTTTGGCAATAAAAACGGGTCTACGATTTACGTAATGGAGGATGCGACAAACCCTCATGGGTATCAATTCATTCAATCTACGTCGTAAGAATAAGAGATCGAGAATTTGCCATCATAACTAGTGGTGGGCAAAAAATTCGAACCGATTCGCTGAACCGCAAAATCGAATCGAAATCGAACCGAATTTCCGATTAACCGAGGACTCCGATTCAAATACAAATACTTCATTTAAGTATTTGCCCGGTTCAAATACAAATACAAATACTTTAAATTTTTTCCCCGATTAATCGAACCGAACCGAATATATTTATAGTGTTTTAAAAAATTATATATATTGTATATATTATACATATTTTATGGTATATTATTATATATCAATAATATATTTCATTATTTATTAAATTATTTAAATATATAATAAAATAAATATTAGAAAGTAAACATAATTAAAAAAATATGTCCTATATTAATTTTTTGCCCTTAAGAATACTCAATATTGAAATAGACACTATACTAAGATGTTTTAAATATACTAATATATTTTGATAACACTAAAAGAAACCACCGAATTCGAGAGTTATATGATTTTCTATTATTATTATACTTCCTCCGTCTCACTCTAATTGTTACACACCCTTCCGACACGCATGCCGATGCACATTTTTAACGGTTAATAACTTTAATTTTGTACAACGAAAAGTTATAAAAAGTTGATTGTCTAAAACTACAAGATTAGACGAAACTAACAAGATCTCACTTGACTATGTTTTTTCTTACATAACTATGATAAAAATTTGAATTAAAGTTAAACAGTGAATAGTGTTATTTGTAACAAAAAGAGTGAGACGTAGGAAGTATTATAATAACCTCAAAAATAAACCTGCAAAGGTTAAAAATTAAGAAATGAAGATTTGATTATAAAGTTTAATGGGCTTGTACCAAATATTCGAACCGAATCGCTTAACTGTTGAATCGAATCGAAACTGAATCCCCGGTTAACCGAGGAGTCCGGTTACAAATACAAATACTTCATCTAAGTATTTGTCCGGTTCAAATACAAATACAAATACCTGAAAAACTCCGGGTAACCGAACCGTGCCCACCCCTAATCATAACTACCCCTTATTAATACTCCCTCCCCTCCGTCCCGTTATTTGTGTCCCATTTTGACTTTTTACACTGTTCATAATGCTTGTTTGACCTAACTTTCCTCCGTTTTTTATTAGTTGTAACATTTGCAAAATTAATGCTATTCACACATGTACTTTGATTTAAAGTTTTATCATAATTATACAAGTTAAAATATAGCCATTTGGGATCTTATTAGATTCGTCTCATCGAGTAGTTTTTAAATATTGAACTTTTAGAATTTTTACTTGTACCGAATTCGAGTTATTAATGATTTAAAATGTGCATTGAACGGCGTGCACAGTGAGTCCGTTACAATTTTTGGAAACAGATGGAGTATAATCAAGTGAGATCTTGTTAGATCCGTCTTTTCGCATAGTTTTATAGTAATATATTTTATAGAATTTTTACTTTTATATATTTTAAGATATTAGTAACTAATAAATAAATACATTGGACGGTGTGCCAAAAAGTTTTGAGACAGAATTAATGGGACTGTTTGGCTCTGGGTTGAGCCAAGGACCTTTTTCTCCTCAAGGGAGGCTATCGGAAAAGGATCAAACCGATTACGGGTCCGGATTAACAATAATGCGCCCACAATTGACTGAATCTTCTTTGAATTGATCAAAAATAACAAGATACAACGGAGAATCTACCTGTTGTTAAGAAACAACGGCGGAATTCACCAAAAACAGGGAACCAAACTACCAGCTGCTAAGGAGCAACGGTGGATTTGGAAATGGTAACCGCTACAAACTAGGCTAGATTCTAAGGAAAGCTGTAAAGAAAGCAGTAAAGATAACAAGGAATTAAATTTGATAAAAGGAATTTGGGGGTTGGATTGATCTCTCCGATTTTGTGTGTGTCGACCCCTATTTATAGCCGGAGCTGGAGTAACCGCTCTCCGGCCGATCCTTCTGAGCCGAATTCTTTCTTTCTTCATTTCAGTTGTTTTGGTTTCGGCTGTTCCTTCCCTATTTCGGCCGAAATCTCTATCAGTCTCGGTTCCCTTCCTTCGGTTTACTATGGACTTTCGGCCTTACTGATCTTAAGCCCATCTTCCTCTGGAACTCTCTCTGCTGGCCTATATTTTTATGGCCCAATAGCTCTTCACGGCCCATCATTTCGTATGGCCCCAGCAGATGCCCTCCTTACTTGGGCGAATTTCTTTCATATGAGAAGGAGCCCAAGTAACTCTTCTCTCTCTTCCTTTTCGTGCGCTAACTCCTCCTTAATATCCGGCCACGTCCTTCTGTGCCTCTTCATTTGCCTTTATTTTCGTTTTTAAAGCCATTTTCCTCTTTTTGTTTTCCTCATTCTTCCTTCATCTTCTTGCTTCTTTTTTCCTCGATGGCGCAACCGACTCTTTCCCCTTCCTCTCAAAAGATCAAAGATGCTGAAGATTCCCTAGTTGACACTTCTTCGCTTCGTCTCATTGATGGCGACCTCGTCACTCTTGGGCCTCTTGCGACTTCAACTGAGGCTACGATTTCTGCTTCTGCTCTTTTTGGGGAATCGAAGACGATCCCCTTGTTTTCGGACTATTTCTCTGTTAAACTTTTCGGCCCTCTCAGTACTTGGCCGTTGGTGACTCAAGAACATATTGCTTGGTACGAAAGGGCTCTTCCTCATTGTGGATTAGATTGGGTTAATTCTGGGGTTGATCACTTGATTAAGCTGAGCTCACAACCTTTTCCTACTACCTATAACTACATTCAGGCCCTTCTTTGCTTCTGGAACTCATCCATTAATTGCTTCTGCTTTTCGTGGGGTATAATGACCCCAACTATTGAGGATGTTAAGCTTCTTCTGGACTTACCCTCTCTTGGAAAACCCGTCTTAGGTGTTACTGATTCCGACAAGTCTACCACGAAAAACACCGGCTATGCTTCCGGGCTCACCTTCTCTTCATGGATTAATAAGTACCGTGGGGATAAGCCCGAATTTTCTAGGGATGAATCTGTGGCTTTCATGATGCACTTCCTTAGCCGATTCTTTTGGTGCGCTCCTGCCAAGAATGTTGTTCTTGAGACCTATCCTCTAGCCAAGGCCCTTATGAAAAAGACTCATTTGCCTCTCGCTGACTATTTCTTGGTGCATCTGTATTCTGGCATTTCATCCCTGGTTCATGGATGGGCTGATGGCCACTCTAGCCGATCTCATGGGCCTCTCTGGTTCCTTCACCTCTGGCTGGTATGGCATTTCAGGGATATGTCCTGTTTTGAACCTCAACCCTTTGAAACTACCCATCCCTCTGCTAACGATCTTCTCGGGGTTCGGTTTCCCGAAATGCGCACTGAACAATGGATTTACTACTTCATGAATCGATCTCCACTTGGTCCTTCTTCCTGCCACCTCTATTCTGGTGCTCCGGATAGTTGGGTTTCGGCTATCAACACTCCCCCTTTTGGTAGACCCCTTCCGAAGGCGTTTGCTCAAGTCTGGAATGCTTGTATCATTCCTCGTCACGTTTTTAACTGCTCGTTGTTTATTCCCCCTGACCATTCTATCCCTTCTGAGGTTTACAATCCTCACTTAGTCAGCCGTCAATTTGGCTTTGTTCAGGATGTGGTCATTCCTCTCTATGGAGACCCAAATCGATACAACAAATCCTTCAAAGGATTCGGCTCTGAGAATAGCCGAAATCTCTGTCGTACTTGGGCTCTCCGGATTTGCAACTTTGAAGTTCGTTCTCTTGACATCCGTCCTGGTCTTTCAACCGAGCGTTTCGATGCCTGGTGGGAAAAAGCTCTTTCTTACGCTAATTTTGGCACTAACTTGCAGAGCCTCCTTATTTCTCGCGGCTTTCCAGGTATTATGATGTTTTCGGTTGTTGGTTCAGCCCCTGATTACTCCTGCTCTTCTCAAGAGGATGACCCTCTACTTCCTTTACTTAGTAAGTCTTTCAGCTTTCTTCTTATTGTGTGTCGTGTATCTTTCTCAGATTTTTTCCTCTTTTTTCTCACTTTGCAGGGGCTGCTTTGGATGATGTCTCGTCTTTTCCATCTCGTCCACGTATTTCGTCTGCTCCCGCTACCTCCGGAAAACGAAAACGTGCTGCTTCTGGTTCAGGGAAGTCGAAAAAAGAACCTGCAACTAAGACGCTGCGACGTTCGGCTCGTTCGCCTCTTCCCGGCTCGGCCTCGTCTGCTGATCAGGTTTCTTACCGCTCTTTTCCTCTATTTTTTTTCCCCTTGTTTACTATATTCTCCTTAACATTTATTTCCTTTTCTTCTAGGCTCCTCGAGTTACCATTTCTTCCGGCCCTTCCGAGTCACCTAATCCCTCATCTACGGCCCTTGATCCTATTGATGAGAACCTGGCCATTACTTCTAGTATAACTCTTGTTTCTTCGGCCGATATGGGACCAGGATTGACTTCTCGAGTACCTGAGGGTGACAACACTGATTCAACTGTTCCCATTTCGACTACTTCTCTAGCAGTAGCCCTTCCCTCTTCTTCTATTGCCTCTATTCCTAACCCCTCTCCTGTCCATACTCGGCTGGGAGAATTAGCCGTTGGTAACGTTAACCCTCCTTCACCTTTCCCGGATAGGGATATTCTGGATGACTTCTTTTCCCTTTCATTTGTTTCCTCTTCATCAGAATTTCCTCGTTCTTTCAAAGCCTGCTTGGATAAGCTAGAATGCTTGATTTCTGAACAATCCGACGCCTTCTCCGTCCAAACCAAGCCTATCCTTTTGCTTCTCTCATATATCAGGCAAGCTTTTCCTCAAGATCTTCTGGTCTCCGGTTTATCAAATATCGTTGATGCAATGTTCACATGTCTCTTACGGATAGACATGGAACTTCCGAGCCTCTTGGCCTTTCGCAGAACACTCAAAGATGAGCATGCTTCTCTTACCCTTCACAGGGCGGAATTTGACAAGCATGCTTCTGATTATCATTCTTATATGAGTCAATTATCGGCCAATGATGGCCTCAGATCCAATTATTTGAATCGTCTCTCCACCATCGACTCCGAAATCAGCCGACTTCAACATGAGGCACAAGGCGTGAAGAATGCCTTAGCCGAAGTTGACCAAGAATCGGCTCACTTGCAAGGACTTGTAAAGCAGCTCCACAAATCTGCTCAGGCTCCGAGGGATAAACTTGTTAGTTTCAAAGAGAAAACGGACTATCTTACTTTGAGGTTATCCTTCAGTGACAATGTCCTTGGCGTTTTTCGTGGTTTATGGTCAGACACTCAGAAGGCGCTTGATCAGATTCGTTCTGTCGCGGTTCAACTTCCTCTTGTGCCAAATACTTCGACGGTTTCCGATAACCTTTTCGTCAATCCTCCTTCAGGGGATAATCCAAGGAATTCTGGTAATATTTAATTTGTTCTTTTGGTCCTGATGATATACGATGATTATGTCTTCCTTTTCTTTTGATTTCTCTTCTTAGATGCTCAGTGTGATCCTTTCCAATACACTACCGACAAGCTTTTCTCGTCCCAAACCGATGATCCTCTGGTTTCGGCCGAAGCTGAAGCTCGATCGTATCAGGAGTTCCAATCAGTATTGGATCCAACTTCTGTTCGTAATTCGGCCGCTCCCCTTACCAGTGATTTCGGCGAAGACATTGCTTATGATTTGAGTGGAGATTGAACTTTGTTGTTGTTGTTTTTTTAATGTAATGACATCCCCCTTATTGTACTTCTGGCTTTTATTTCGGCCGATCCACTTTATATACTTAATCGGCCTATTATCAAATATTTGTCTTTTTGCAGATTTGTTTCGCCTGTTTCTTCCGTGTTCCCAGGGATATTCTCTGATACAATATTATCTTCTGCAGCTTTATTGGGATTCTTGAAACGTCTCGTTCGTAATCAATGCTTTTCTCTTTACGTTTCCATTTTTTGCTATAAATGACATCCCCTTCATTTCTCTCTATAAATACTAACTCTTATCCTCTTCTTGTCTCATAATCTCGCAGATACCAATCATGAATATCTTGATGCTTTTAATTTCTTCTCCTCCCTGGCCTCCTTGGCCCGTTGGCTCTTTGGTTGATCCTCTACTTATAAGCCAAAAGCCTTTCTTATATGCAGCACGAGTTCAACTAATCCTTTTACCATTATCTTCATATAAATTGGGAACTTTCCACACTTTTCTTAACATGTATTCCGACGGTCATACTCGAGCTCTGCTCCGTTACCTCATATTGATGTGACCTGTCGTAATCCTACTAATATCGGTCCCAAAGTCTTGGGCGGTCGAATAATAATTGCGCCTTTCTATGGGACCGAATTATTTTCTAAGCTCCGAAGGCCATACCCCTCGAACCTCATCCCTATCTTCAATGCTAAGAAGGGGGTATCCTTGCTGGAGCAGATAAAAATTTTCTTCTTCCTGTTCTGGGAGTTGGCTTTATTGGCACAGCCATCTCTTCTCTCGCCGGCCAGAAGAATTTGGGCTTGGGAATGAATGTTGGACATCTACCACTTCAGATCCCACTGGCCTCCGCTTCTTCCTAGCCGTTTTAGCCCAGGACGTTTCCCTTGTATATTGTAATTTCGGGCTATCGACGCCGCTTTCGGCCGAAGTAGCACCCTCTTTGTACTTGTTCATTCATGCAATAAAATCATTACTTTTTCGTGCCACTTAATGTTTTAATCCCATACTGATGGATAATATTTCTTCATGTATCTTGCATTTACTGGATTTGACATCCGCTCACCGTTTTCGTCCACCAACATGTATGCTCCATTCGGTAATTTGGTATGAACAATAAATGGTCCCTCCCAATTGGGACTCCACTTACCTAATCGGCCATCCTTCTGCTTGGGTGGCCATATAACTTTCCAAACTAAGTCTCCAACTTCAAACCGCTTAAGACGAATTCGCTTATTGTACCAATTGGCCACAACATCTTTGTTTGTCTGCAAATTCTCAAAGGCTTGCATCCGATTGGAGTTAATTTCCAATAACTCATCTTTCATCGCACAATCGTACTGTTCGGCCGACATTGAATCCGCTTGGCTTGTTCTCAAAGTCGGCACTGTTATTTCGGCTGGCAACACTGCGTCCATTCCATAAGTCAGCCGAAATGGAGTAAACCCAGTGGCTGAAGTTTTAGCATTTCGATAAGCCCATAATGCCTCTGACAGCTTTTCATGCCACTTTCTTGGTTGGTCTTCGATCATTTTCTTTATAATTCCTATTAGTTGTTTGTTTGTGGCATCTGCTTGTCCATTTCCTTGTGGGTAATATGGTGACGAATGCACGATTTTTATTCCGTATTCATCTGCAAAGGCCTTGACTTTTTCTCCCACAAATACAGTTCCTCTATCCGTTAGAATCGTTTGTGGGATCCCGAATCTATAAATCAACTGTCTCTTGATAAACTCGATCACCTCTTCTTGTGAAATACTGACATACGCTTGAGCTTCGGCCCATTTCGTGAAGTAATCTGTTGCCACTAGCACGAACTCATGTCTTTTCAACGAAGAAGGATGAACTTTTCCTATGATGTCCATGGCCCATCCTCGAAATGGCCATGGTTTGATCATTATGTGTAATTCTTCGGCCGGTAACTTCTGAATCGGCCCATGTTTCTGACATTCGCTGCATCCTCTTGCATATTTTTCACAATCAATACCCATATTCGGCCAATAATATCCCAGCCGAATAATACTCCATTTCATCGATTTTCCTGCCCGATGTGCACCACATATTCCTTCATGAACCTCTCCCATTACCCTTCTGGCGTCTTCTTTTCCGACACATCTGAGCAATACTCCATCAATAGCACGCTTGAATAATAATCCTCCTATTATGACGTAATCCATCGCTTTCCGTTTTTCGGCTGGATTAGCCTCCGAAGGATCTTCTAATGTCTGTGCTATCTCCTTTATCCATTCGGCCTTCTCTGTTCGGCCAAATGTACTTCCACATTTCCTGCTATCGGCATCAACCGATATCTAGCTGCATGTTGAGCCAATTCATTGGCCACTTCATTCTTTTCTCTCGGGATATATTCAATATATACCTCATCGAATTCTTCTAACAAATTAACCGCTTCTTCGTACAATCTAATCAACTGAGAACTCTTAACCGAAAAATCGCCTAATAATTGCTGAACAACTACTTGTGAGTCCCCTCTGATAATGATCGCTTTGACTCATTCCTCTATCAACCGTCGTAATCCCGAAATCAACGCTTTGTATTCAGCTTGGTTATTCGTATACGACTCTGGCAATTGCACGAAATACTTGTATACCTTGCCCTCCGGTGTTTGTAGGGTAAACCCTGCTCCGACTCCTGAAGCGGCTTTAGAACCATCAAACGTCATCACCCATGGTTGCAAGTATACAATTCCTATCTCACCAACTTCTTTCGGCTGATCTTGATGATCGATGTCATCGGTCATCGAATGTATCACATGATCAGCCAGAAAATCGGCTACAATCTGTCCTTTCATAGCCCTCAAAGGTTGATATCTCAAATCGTATGCGTTTAATTTCATGGCCCATTTGGCCATTCTTCGGCTACTGACCGGATCATTCATCATAATCTTGACTATGTCAACCGAAGCCACCACTATCACTTGCCTCGGTTGAATATAATATTCTAATTTCTGGCATACATGATAAAGACTTAAACATAATTTATGAATCGGCGAGTACCTTACTTCGGCGTCCCTTAGGATTCGGCTAAGATAGTAAATCGCCCGATCCCTTCCTTCATCGTCTTCTTGTGCCAATAATGCTCCAATAGATTCTTCGGCCGCTGCTATATACAACTTCAATGGCCGTCCTAAAATCGGAGGAACCAACACAGGTGGATTCATCAAATCCTATTTTAGCTGTTCGAAGGCTTTTTGTTGGTCAACTCCCCATTTGAACTCCTCTTCCTTCTTCAACCTCAATAAATCGGTTAGTGGTTTCGACTTTCCAGCCGCATTTGCTAAGAATCGTCTCAGGAAACCGATCTTTCCAAGAAATTTCTGTAAACTCTTTTTATCATGTGGAGGTTTGGCTTCTTAAATGGCCCTGGTTTTGTTCGCATCAACTTCTATACCTTTGTTGTGTACCAGGAACCCGAGAAAATTTCCTACCTGTACTCCGAAAGCACACTTGGCTGGATTCATCTTGACTCCGTGCAGCCTCATCCTCATAAACACCTTTCGCAGATCGTTCAAGTGGCTTTCGATATCTTTGGATCTGACCATGACGTCGTCGATATAAACTTCAACACAATCCCCTATGAGGTCATGGAAAACATAGTTCATGGCTCTCTGGTATGTAGCTCCTGCATTCTTCAAACCGAATGGCATTACTACCCATTCGTATATCCCTATAGCACCCGGGCACCGAAATGCAGTCTTGTGAATATCTTCTTCGGCCATAAAAATTTGGTTGTATCCTGAATATCCATCCATGAAGGATAACATTCCCTGTTTTGCGGCCGAATCAATCAACAGGTCAACAATAGGCATCATATACTCATCTTTAGGAGTGGCTATATTAAGATTTCTGAAATCGATGCAAACTCTCAACTTCCCATTCTTTTTTATTACAGGAACAATATTCGATAACCACTCTACATATTTAGCTGGCCTAACAAACCCGGCCGCTAACAGTTTCTCTATTTATTCTTTTATTTTAGGGACTATTTCGGGCGCTGCCCTCCTGGCCGGCTGTTTATGCGGCCTGAACCCTTCTTTGATAGGCAATCTGTGCTCCACAATCGATCGCTCCAATCCTGGCATCTCTGTATAATCCCATGCGAAACAATCCTTGAACTCGATTAGAACCTCCTTGAATCGGCTTGTCATCTGCTGATCTAGATTTGCACTCAACGGGATCTCCCTCGGGTGCTCGTCTGTACCAACATTGACCATTTTCAAGGGGTCTTGAGCTTTGAAATCCGGTGTTCGTTTTGGAATTGCATCTATTAAGTCGCTCCATCCTGCTTTGTCGTCTGAAACTCCGAGTTCGGCCGATTCGAACTCGATCGCTTGATTCGGTTGTGCATCCATCATTTACTTTCTTTTTCGACTGGCCGTTCATCGACCTGATATCTGATCTCAAACCCCAAATCTGTCCAATCACACTCGACCACCTGCGGGTACCGATCCCCTACCACCGCTAGGAATGGTTGTATGGGTTCTTCGTATAACACCGCATCAATTCGGTCGGCTGAACTGACTGGAAACGGAGGTTGGTCTCCTTCCACTTCTTCAACCGTGCCATCCTTTTTCCAGAACCATACTTTCTGGTGCAGCGTTGACGGCAAACATCGGGATGTATGAATCCAGCATCGGCCTAGTAGGGCCGCAGACGGGACTTCTGCATCTACCACAAAGAACATGGTCGGAATTGAGATCGTTCCGACCGTTACATCCACTAAAATACATCCTTCAGCCGCAGTTTGAGCTCCCACAAAACTCATTACCTTCATTCTCGTAGGGAGTAAATCTTCCTTCGAACGGCCTATCTTTGTCAATGTGGATAACAGCATGATATTAACAGTGGCTCCACCATCGATAAACATTCTTCTGAGTGGTCTCCCATTGACCCAACCTCTAACGTATAAAGGCCTCACATGCTGAGACATTTTCGCAGTTGGAGGCAAAATCGTGCCTGGTTGAGCTTCTGGAACAAATGCTTTGTATCCTTGTTCAAATGATTTCTCTATTTCGGCTTCCGGCCGAAATACCTCAAGTTTATCGAAATAAAAATCCACTATAGGTTCTTCATCACCATAGTATTCCCCTTCCTTCTGACAGAAAACCACAGCTGGTTCAGAATCTGACCAGTACTCCTCTTTTTCTTCTGTGGTTACCGTCACCATATTCGCGCTAGATCCAAAGTCGAACTTAAACTGCCCGATAGGGAGTGAATCGTTATTTGGGATAATAGTTGTCTTTGGTTTCCATTCTCTGGTTCGGACTGGTCTAGGCTTCCATTCTTCTTTCAATTTCGGCTGCTCACTTCCAATTTTCGGCTGTATTACTTTCGGCCGAAATTCAGTTTTGTTCTTTAGCCGATCCTGTCCTTCTTTCGGCTCCCTCTCTTCTTTCCCTTCGGACTTCAAACGAGCCGAAAATACTCTATTGAGTATTCTTCCTTCCGAGAACGAACAGTCATCAGGGAAGTCCTCTTCCATATGCATCATATCGTGCTCCTCCTGCTCAGAAACAGCAGCTGCTTTAAGCCGTTGCATTCTTCGTTTGAAAGTACGATATGATCCCTTTCCTTTCGGGGCTTTTCTCTCCTCTGCCCTCCAGGCTGAATGGTCAGACCGGCGTTGGCCGAAATGCCTTTTTTCTGGAGAATTTTGGACCCATCGGCCTACCTGAGTATTTGCTGGTGGCCTTCTGAGCTTCTTCATTTCGGGACTGACAGCTTCTTCAGGGACTGTGATCTGAATCACAGTCTTTCCATTCTGCTTGTCAGCTGTTAACTTCATCTCTGAATCCCATCCGTTAGTTATGATTTTCAACGTTGGCCTCTCGCTCTTGTCTCCGATCTCATCATCCTGATGTCTCTCCGATTGCTTGATCCACTCCTTTACCTCATAATTCCCTAATCGGTCAAAAACATCTGTGACTTTCTCTTTTCCCTTCGGAGATCCTAATCTTTTCCATACTCCTGACTTCTGAGCCAATGGCCGATCTCCAAGCCGATCGTGCACAGAACTCTTGCTAGATGATGTTTGATCCCCCAATCGGTCATGCACAGATCTATTCTGGTCGGGCTGCACCATCACCATGTTGGCAACAGGGAACGGATTCTTATCGATCGCCATAAGCCTATCTGGGAACTTCAGCTTCCCATCGTCGACGTGCTTCTGAATCAGCTTCCTAAAATGTCCACAAATCGCTGTGGAATGAGTAGCCGATCTATGGAATCTGCATCATCCGGCTTCCAACTGATCCTTAGTAGGTTGTGGATGGTTTCCTTTAAACTCTAGCAATCCGTTCTTCTGGCAATAATCAAATATTTCGTCCATTTGTGACAAGTCGAAAGAGTAAAACCTTTGAGATTCATCTCCTCCTTCTTTCTCCTTGCCTCTGGCTGGTCGAAGTGCTGGACAAGTCATAGCTTTTTTATGATTAATTCTGCCCTTGCAACTTCGGCTAATGCGGGAACGGCATCCGTGTTGTACTCTTCCTGGACTTCACATCTATCCAGAGACTCAGCAAATGAGGCAGCTGACTGGATAGGTTGTGATCTTCCACTTTGACTTCGGCTTGATTTGAAAGCCGCTTGTTCTGCCAAATAAGTCTCCATCCTTATAGCTTCAGTCGTTAATTCGGCTACAGTCCTTGGTCTTGTTACCATCAATCTATCCTTGATAGCAAACTTCAAATTCTGCTTCAAGATTTGAATATATTCATGCTCAGGTAGCATTGTTTTCATCTGAGCCTTCACTGCATAAAACCTTTCAATGAATTCAGTAACTGATTCGGACGCCTTCTGTTTGGTTGACGTCAGATCAACTACCGAAACTTCAGGACTGGTATTATAGAATCGGTCATGGAATAACCGCTCCATTTCGGCCCAAGTATTGACCGATCCCGCTGGCAAATTGATACACCACTCAAATGCTGGACCAATTAACGACAAACTGAACAATATCAGCTTGTGAAAATCATTTTGCGCGATTCTGGTGCATTGAGCTGTAAATCGGCCAATATGCTCAATTGTAGAGCGGCCGACTTCTCCAGAGAAAGTGTTAAAATCTGGAACCTTTACCCCTCTAGGCAGTGGATACTGCTCCTCAATGTAATCTGGATAAGGTTTCCGATACATCGGCCTATTCTCCTGGCTGATGAGATTCCCAAACTGTGTACGAATAATCTCAGCAATAAGCTCTCTGTAAACCAGTTGTGGTGGATTCTGCTGATGTGGTGCGTATTGTTGTTGAACCACTGGAGCAGGTGGTTGAACAGCTGGTTGAGGCGGTTGATTCTGTTGCTGATTGTACCTTTGCTGCGGAGGAACAAAAGGCCGAGCTCCGTGCCCTCCTGGCGGCCGAAAGGCCTGCTGTTGAAAATTATGAGGATTTTGCATCGCAGGTGGTGGATTTTGCGCCACTGGAGCTTGCTGTGTTCCGATCGGATACATATTCCTCGCTATTTCGGCTCTTAACATAGCTGGCATCGCTGCTAGGATATTTCCTTCAATCTGGCGAACCGAATTAGTAACCGCCGCCTCCACCATAAATTGAACCTGATCTCGGAATCGCGGGGTTAAATCATCGTTTGAAAACTCCTGATTGTGGAAGTGTGATGGTCCGGGGAACCCTGGGGGGAATTCTCCGGCTTCCGCTGCACGTTCTTCCTGAATCGGCGGCAAATCAGTCCTCGCCGCCGTGTTTACTGCTGGAGTTGCTTGTTCGAATGCCATTTCGCGTCCCACTGGGCGTGCCACTGTTTGGCTCTGGGTTGAGCCAAGGACCTTTTTCTCCTCAAGGGAGGCTATCGGAAAAGGATCAAACCGATTACGGGTCCGGATTAACAATAATGCGCCCACAATTGACTGAATCTTCTTTGAATTGATCAAAAATAACAAGATACAACGGAGAATCTACCTGTTGTTAAGAAACAACGGCGGAATTCACCAAAAACAGGGAACCAAACTACCAGCTGCTAAGGAGCAACGGTGGATTTGGAAATGGTAACCGCTACAAACTAGGCTAGATTCTAAGGAAAGCTGTAAAGAAAAGCTGTAAAGAAAGCAGTAAAGATAACAAGGAATTAAATTTGATAAAAGGAATTTGGGGGTTGGATTGATCTCTCCGATTTTGTGTGTGTCGACCCCTATTTATAGCCGGAGCTGGAGTAACCGCTCTCCGGCCGATCCTTCTGACCCGAATTCTTTCTTTCTTCATTTCAGTTGTTTTGGTTTCGGCTGTTCCTTCCCTATTTCGGCCGAAATCTCTATCAGTCTCGGTTCCCTTCATTCGGTTTACTATGGACTTTCGGCCTTACTGATCTTAAGTCCATCTTCCTTTGGAACTCTCTCTGCTGACCTATATTTTTATGGCCCAATAGCTCTTTACGGCCCATCATTTCATATGGCCCCAACAGGGACAGATAGAGTATTATTCATGTCTTGGACACATGCCATTTCAGCTGCGGTAGAAGAATTGCCCCCACGCCCAACAATAAATAAATACTAGTAGTACTATATACTTCATAGTACTAAATGGGGCAATTAGGACATATGCACATGATGAACTCATCAATACGGGATATCATACGACCTTGAGAAGAATTATGAAACTTGTCGTCTCGCTTACTAATCATAATTAATCATATATTTTAATTTATTTTTCATTCAATATTGTAAAAGAACATTTTTTTTTTCCTAAGAGCTTTAGGCCATGCTATTTATATATAACAAAGAAAATGTTGAAAGAGTCTGTCAGTGTGGTTAAATCATTGTCCCATATAGTATTTATTTATTGTTTGCATTATAGTAGTTGTTATAATTAGGCAATTTAATTAAATAAAGGGGTCATAATTAGGAGGTTGGTTAGGGACTTGGGTTCAGGAACCGACAGTGACAGTATATATATATACATATAGTCTATAGTAGTACTGTATAACTTTATACTTCCTCCCGTCTCATAATGAATTTGACATTTGGTTTTATACAACTATTCACACACCTAATTTCAATTAAGTTTTATCATAGTTATACGAGTTAAAATATAGTCAAGTGAGATCTTTTTAGGTTCGTCCCGTCGTATAGTTTTAAATATCAAACTTTTAAAAATTTTACTTGTACGGATTATGAATTATTAATAATTTAAAATGTGCATTACACTGCGTAAAAAGTAAGTTTGAGACGGAAGTAGTAGTATCTTTTTATATACAGTATTTATTAAGATAAGAAAGAAAAGCGGAATTTATGAATGAATTAAATTGTCGGTGGAAAAGATGGAGAAGACAACTCGCGTATCAATGTATCTGCTATTTTGGTGTCGTCGTTACTCGTTACTATCACAGAAACAATAAAAGTATATTCCCTCCGTTCCTTTTTAGTTGTCTTTTTAGAGAGTAAAAAGTGTTTCAAAATAGTTGTCATTATTAGGTAATTATATGTAGTTATGCTATGTTTTTACTATATTGCCCTTCACTTTATATAAATGCTATTTGTTGACATTTATTAAGAATGAGTTTAGTTGAAGGGTAAAAATGTAAATTTATGAGTTAATTAATACAAACCTTAGTTATTGAAATTGGGCTGAAAGAGACAACGATGGAGGAGTAGCTAGTAGCGATGAATAGCAAAAACAGACACATAAATTGAATTGTGACATAAAGAATTAGGGTTGCTCAATTTGATTCCCATAGCAACAAAAATGTCCACATACACTTACTCAATTTAAACTATTTCCTATCTACATACATAGAGTACAGTACACAGTTCTCTAGCTACTACGACCTCATCCAATTACCAAATTGTGACGAGAGATGTGATGATTGTCCGTATAATTTTTGCTAAAGCATATCCGAGGAAGGACTATTGATTATAACCGATAGGTTATTGCCTCATTTGGGCCAAGCATTCGACTCAACACCCAGTCTCTCGCATTGAATGATGATGGCATTTGATTGGTTGGTGAATGTCCATCGCACACTTGTTGTAATGTAAGGACACATCAGCGAACGTTGTTAGATTTAGACAATAATGGCTGCCTTTGAGACCATTCACAACGGGGTTTCTCCCCATTTTGAGAACTCTAGAACCTTTACATCATCAATATACATAATAAATAAAATGAAAATGATGAGTGGGTAGGAGAACAATACTTCTAATTGGGTTATGTAGGGAGAACCATAAAAATGGGTTCTTAGGAGGGCCCTACACAATTTTTAATAAAAATAAATTTTTTGGTTGAGGTGGTAGATGTAAGAACTCATTTATAAGTTCTTGGTTGTGCATGGTCCGAGACCTTCTATTAATAATTGGAAGAGACAATATGGAAGCTAGTTTGAAAACAATGAGAACCCTATTTATATTAATTGGAAGAGACAAGAAGGAAGCTAGTTTGAAAACAATGAGAACCCTATTTTGAATTAATACAATCAAGGGATCAAAATGAGCAAGCAATTTGACAGAGGCAAGTAACAATTGTGTCATGAGTCACAAAATTTTGTCCCCAATGACAACTTAGTGCAACCCTAAATCTTTTCTTAACTAATACTACAAATATTTCATATTTTTTCGTCATCAACTACTTATCATTTCCTTTTAATTTTCTTCATTAAATTTTGTGAAAAATTCTAAGACATTGTATGTAGAAAGTATAAGTGGCCAAATCAGCAGAAGGGATGAGTGATGGGAAGATAAAAAGTGTAGTAAAACAAAAACAAAAGAATGGAAAAAAAGGCAAACCTAACGGATACTTTTTCAAATTTATTTAACTTTGTTTGTTTAAAAGATTCATTTAACCTGTTAGAGTGTGTGTAGAATGCAGATATGGATACAACAAGATAAGAGAAATTACAAAGGAAAGAAAGTGACTTTTGGCCAACAAAGGAAGTGGGAAATACATGCATTTAAAATATAACTACATGTAAGAAGAACGAAACATGCTTTATAAGGATATGGATACTTATGCTTTATAGATACATTTTAGATCCATGAGGGAAGTTGGCTCAAAGCAAACAATATTTACAAGTATGTGTGAAAGAGACGTTACATATGGTATTAGAGCCAGTACTTAGGCTGGAGAGGAGAACGAAGCATGTCTACATTATATATACGTTTTATAGCCGCGTGGAGGATTGACCCAAAATGAATAATATCTAAAATTCAGTGTAACTGATACGTTACATCCGCTCTCAACAGCTCCATCTCGCAACTACAAATAATTGTACAAAACACATCCATAGTAGGCCAAAAACATAGGAATTAGGGTAATTTTTTACTTATTTCGGCCACCATTATTCTTATTACTAAAGAATGATGAGGAAGTCCAAATTAAAGTAATTCAGATTGTATAAGAAGCAGAGAAATGGAAACATAGAAAAAAATTTCAGGCACTTTTAACATTCCAGTTGATGTTTATATGACTTCCCCAATAATAGTTTTTTAATAAAACATTTTTTCAAATAAAAAATGTTTATTGTTATATAGTAGTCTATATAAAATTTAATATTGGTATTTTCATGATAAAATATTTATTTTTAATGGAAATGATCCCTCCCTTCTTTTAAATTTTATTTAGTGGAACCGACCCTCCCTTATTAGGGTCTGTTCTGCACGCAGTTTTTGGGAGCTTTTGGTAGTTTTAACTTTTATTTCAAAACAAAAGCCTCGTTCTGCACATTAGCTTTTGGGAGCTTTTGGAAGCTTCTTGTTAGAAGCTACCTGTACTAGCGTTAAAAAATAAACTAGGAGCTTATTATTAGCAATCACTATTTTAACCCAATAACCAATCCATTACCCAATAGTCTACATAAATTAAATATTTGTCATTTTATGTCCTTTCATACATTTTTTCACAGCTACAGCTAGTTGTACAAAACACTTAAATAGAACTGACAGCTACAGCTCCCACAGCTCCTTACAGCTCCAGCTTGCAGCTACAGCTCTGCGTGCATAACAGACCCCTAGTAATCCTGATTTTGCCACTGTTTAAAATTTAGTGGAACCGGCCCTCACTTATCAGGGATCTGAGTTCGCCACTGTAATTGAACCCAATCGGTTAATATCAAATTTTCGGACGAAAATTTTGGCAAAGGTCGGCGATGTGCCGACTGCCGACGATAGGCTCTTAATTGTCTCATCACTTGGAGGATAGCCTGAAAAGGGTTTGTTGAATTTTATTAAAAGAATGCTTACGGATGGATTTGAAATTATAGGAAATCGTTTGGGTGCTTGCAGCCTGTAGGTGCTGGCACATTCAAAAGTGATGGGTATGTGTGTATGAAGTGATGTGTGAGTATGAAAAAATTATGGATGAAGATTATGAACCAAAAACTCATAAGAAAACAAACTACCATCTATACATCACTTTATAAGGCTTACACATCACTTTACGAAGGACTATACATTATTTTTAGCGGTGCCTACACCTGCTGGTAATTGTTATGCCATTACAGAAACCGGATTGGAAATCATACTATCCGGGTCTTTGTGTTTTCCACCTCACATTTTTCGATTTGGGTAAGCTTTATTTCATATCATGACAACATAGCATTTATTTAAAATAATTACGAATTCATTTTTATAATATAGTATCTTTTTATTATATAGTATCTTTTTATTCAAATTATATATTTGAATAGGGGATGAGGACTTAGGCCAAGAGTTTAAGTCCCTCGACTTCCAATGGAAGGTTGGATGTTTGATTGTCCGCCGGCCCCCTATTCCTCCCTTTTATTCCCCTTTGTAATTTGTGTGGCATGGCCGCATGGGCTCCCACCACCCCTTTCCTAGCCTGTATAGGCAGTTCAGCAAAAAAAAAAAAAATTATATTTGAGTAAGTTCAAATTAAATATTTTTAATTAATTAATGTCTATTAGTATATAAATGAAACATTTGAATTTTTTTCCGCCTATATTTGTAGTATTAGATTGAAAATGGTTGAATGCAACTGCAAACTTGAAGAGAGAAGGACATGAGTTAAATATAACGTTTGAAGAAACTCATATCTAGGGTACATAGCTCAGTGGTAGAGTACTTTATTGCAGATCAAGAGGGCATAGGTTCGAACCCGGTTCTTCAAAGGTTCCATATTCATATAAAGCAAAATTCACCTCCCATTGTTCAATATTCAAATGAAAAATCTCACAAAAAACTTTTTAACTTTTCACTTTTAGCATGTCTGATTCCTTCAACTTTTATCTAGGAAAAACCCTTAAAGACAACAACAAAAACCAAGAAAGTTTAGTTTAAATTTTAAAGATAAGTCAACGTGAATTTTGTCCTTTATAATATTTATTTATTTATTACTTTAATACTATTTTTATTTAGATTTATAACGAGTTATATAAAATCATTCAAAATTGATTAATTAAAAATAATTTTTTAATGTTGCAATTGAAACAAAGCGTGAGGTAGTACTTCGTATAATGGTATTAGAACATCTGTCACTATGTCTCAATAGAAACGGAATCAAACAAACAAAACCCGAATTTTATAAATGATCCCCAATTTTACATGTTTTTCGTTACATAAAAATTGTCCATGCTGTTTCTGTAGCCGTTGCCTGTTGGAGACAATCTATGTCAGTATGATTCCTTGAAATTCGTGGAGATCTGGAAAAGGCACAAATACTGTCCGCGTGGATTGCACGCGAGGTAATGAGTCATCACTGATAACAGCAGATTGTGCACATGTGACACGTAAAGCCAAAACTCCCATTTTCTTCCTATTCAAATTCACAAGCATTTGCTTTGCAGATTAATTGCAATCACTTCTCATGGCAACGTTAACTATGCAAAGAAATTATCACACATTATAAAAAAATATATTTCAATTTTTAATATCTCTTTTTCTATATCACACAATATAACGATCACACACATTGTGTCTGCACATAATACACCACCACATTCACCATCTACATAAAAATAATGTAGTAATAAATTCCTTGCAATACGGAAGGTATGTAATGCACCAATAATCCATTCATATCTTGGAAATATTTTTGCTCCCAATTAATCACACCAAAGTTCCAGTAGAGAGATATATTGCCTCATTTCATCACTAGCATCAAAGAAAACCAACTCGGCCAGCATATGTAGAAGTAGAATTGATGCCACCAAACCCAGACAAAAAAAAAAATGAAAGTGTTGAAGAAGGTGTAATAGTGTGTGTGTGTGTGTGTCTCAATGTAATGGTGAGTTGAGACCTTCCTGTGAGGATAACGAATGGATCACATGATGTCTCTTCGAAGAACAAGGCGGCGCCGCCTTCCGAAACGAAGGCCTCTGCAGGAGATGTCGAAGAGTTCTCTTTGCGTGATAATGCTTGTATATTGGAACAGCCCTCTCTTTGAATTTCAGTATTAAGAAGAAGAGCAATCTGTAGGCCACGAGAATGGCTGCCACAACACCCAAATCCAACCATTTCGAGTGACTTAGGTTCATTCCTAGTATGGTTGTAAGGACCACTTCTCCCTTCAGTTTTGGCTGCCCCAGCTGGGGAGCATCGAATTCGATCCCAATCATGTCGTTCTTGTAGGCACCCTATGTTAGATGAGATGTTTATGCACACTATGCATGATTCAATTTATGGAAATATTAAAGACATATAGGAAAAGAAAATCTTGCCTGTAAGGCCCAAGACATGTAGTTAATGTACGACACGGGATATCTCCAGAATACGCTCGGAAGATCGGGAAGCAGCCGGAAGAAACCAGACGATGCCATCATGATCCCCTGCATGATCAATCAGCATCACTTCTTATGTTTTTAGCTGTGATCAATAGACATTGATGTGTTATGACAAAAAAAAGAATACTTACAATAAAACCAGAGCCGATTATGACCCCCATCAAGAAATTGGGAACGACTGCGGCCACGACCATCATGCAGCTCTCCACGACGGCTATGGAGAGGAAGAGGTCGAAGAAGGCGAACATGAAGTGGGAGAAACCGGAGTGATACTTCACCATAAAATAGATGATGGACGATGAACTAAACGACATAAGAACCAAGAAAGGGAACGAAGCTACGAAGTTGGAGATGATAAACACTCCAACCCCATAATGCCCGTTCAGCCTTTCTTTGTAAACGACCTGATGTTTGTAACCACAAAAGGACTATGCATCAAATTCTCTGTCAGCGTCTTAAATTTGTTGCAGGATCAAGGTTTAGGCTTTTACCTTCATTTCTTCGATGAAGGATGGGAAGCCCCCAATTGTCATGAAGGTCATGAAACCGGATATGAATCCGCCGCAGGCTCCCCTTGCAAGGATGGCATGGTAATTGGATCCAACATTGTGGAACACTGAACCGACACATAAGGCTACGGCAGCAAAGACGAGGATTCTCAGCCAGTAATATCCGAAATCCCTGGACATGTTTACTGCAGATCGTTTTGTTAAAGTCGAAAATTGCTTCCACCAGGTCGCCTGGCTCCCGCTAGTCTCCTCAAAATCAAGCCCTTCTTGCTCCTACAACATATCTCGAGTCATTCCTTGCACAAAAATTGTGAAACAATGTCTACAAATTCCTGCCTAAATAAGTAACCACAGGGGAATAGAACATCATGATTGACCGGTGTAACGAATCAAAGATTGTGTAAGAAGCAGACAGAATGCTCACATTGATTGAGAATTCTCTGATCCTAGCTTTCACTATGGCAGCAAGTTTTGAGGTTTGATACTTGTAAAGAAGCCTGGCTCTGATCTCAGACGTCGATAGAGTAATCCTTGGATCAGAAGTATCCATTACATTCTTCAAATAAAAAACCAAAGAACACAGAGACATTTTAACATTGTGCTTCCAACTTCCAAGACATGAAACATGGAATGTAGAGCGTGACAATTGAAGGTGTACTCACTCTCATTCTCATTCTTTGGGAGCCCATCAAAGTGTTGTGCACATTGTCAAAATCCGAGTTTATACAACGAAGAAAATGGTCAGACGGATTCCTCTTACTAGGACAAGGGAATCCTGCATCAGCAAAGAACTGCAAATGATCGTGTTAGGACTTAGGCGCGAAATATCAATATATATATATGCTCAACGATAATTTTAACCTCTTCATATACCTGAACTGCCATTTCAGCTTCGCCAAAGTAAATCGTCTGGCCATTGGACAGCAGCAAAAGATCATCAAACAGGGCAAAAACTTCACTGCTAGGCTGGTGTATTGAAGAAATAATAGTCCTGCCACTTCTCGCGACATTCTTAAGTGCCTGAACCACGAAGAAGGCCGAGGCACTGTCCAGGCCACTGGTTGGCTCATCAAGAAACAGAAGATACGGCTGTGTTATAATCTCCAGGGCAATGCTCAACCTCTTCTTCTCGCCGCCACTTATTCCCCTCAAATGCCAGTTCCCAATGATATGATCAGCGCATTCTTCAAGCCCCATTTCAGTTATCGTGTTTTCTATAGTTTCGTACACCTCCTCCTTCGCCATTTCACTCGGCAGCCTCAGCATTGCAGAGTACGCTATGGTCTCTCTAACCGTAAGCGTCCCAAGCAACACATCTTCTTGAGTCACATAAGCCTGATAGAGTGATGATCGCCGGCATGTTCATCAAACAATTTAAGCATCATATTCAACAATTGAAAGGGCGATTCATAGAAAAGCATTCCACTTTATTTTCACAATTGATCAAAGATCAATATGCCTAATTTTGAAATTTCTGTTTTTCAATTAAATAATAGATTCACTTACAATTCCTTTTCCTTCACCGAAACTAATTAATTGAACCCTAACTTCTCCCAGTATCCCACAAAAGCAAATTTGTACTCCATATATGACATGAAAATCAAAATGTACTTGTCGCAATTCATTTAAATCCCTCGTGGAAAACCACTAAAAATAATAGAAGTCAAAGATCATAGGCAATCAAACCAATTGATTTTTCCAGCAATGTGTTGGTGTATACTAGTAAAAGATTGCAATCAATTCTATGTCTATATTTGATTGGGAATTAAATTCGAAGACCCTAATACATTTTCAGGCTTCAACTACCTCCATAACATAAAATTTATTTCTCCATGTCTGAAAATAGAAAGTGTTAGCTAATATGGCACAGACATAAAAGTACAAATAAATATTGCAGCAGCAAACAGTTCATAGTGAGATTACTATCATATGGCAATCAATTAATTAGTACAAGGACGGAGAAATGAATTACTTCCTCCGTTCTCATATAATTGTTCCATTTGCATAGTAGTTACTATTCATTGAGTAACTTTGATCAATTTTTTTGGCATAGTTAAATAAGATAAAACATAGTCAAGTGAGATCTTGTTAGATTCGTCTAATCACGTAGTTTTATAATATTATTTTTTTATAATTTTTACTTATATATACTTTGAGTTATTGACATCTAAAAATCTGTCTTGGATTGCGTGAAATGCATGATGGGAGCAATTATATGAGAACAGAGTAAGTAATTCGAAACAATATGCAAGCAATGGTTGAATCTGCTAATAGTTACTGTACATTGGAAAGATGCTTACAATGAGGCCATACTGGGGCTTCAATTTATTGCCGTTGAGGAGAACATTGCCAGACATGACCACATTGCCAGAAAGCCTACCTGCAAAAATGCTTGCAGAGTTGCAGTGTGCGTCAATTATGATATTATAGCCTTCTAGACTAGTTCTACAGTACCTTGAATGCAATATATCGACTGACTGCAGAACCTAAACTATCAGAACCACGTTATTTGATCTGAAATACTGAAAAAAGAGCTGTGTACTAAATGCACCCGAAAATGCAGGTCGTGCAGACGAGGGAAAACTACTGCCCTGCCCATCCCTGACTCATTTCACATCAGTGCACTGCCCTATGTTGATCAAAATTATTGTTAAATTTAGGGTTTTTGGTTGATTGTATTCGCAAATCAACAACTGTGTTTTTATGCATAGTGGTTGCACAGAATTAAGAAAAAAAAAAAAATGTATGGAGTATAAGAGAATCAAGAGTGGCACTAAATAATTTCAAATTTCAACATTACCACAAAACAATCGCCATCAGAACATTTTATTATACTGACTGAATGTTGTCTTGTACTTCCTCTGTTTTTTTTTTTTTTATTTGCTACGGACCCCCACCCCCAGTGCATGTAGTCCAATGCATATTTTAAACTATTAATAACTTAAGTTCGATACAAGTAAAAATCCTAAAAGTTTAATATTTAAAAACTAGACGACGAGACGAATCTAACAGGTTAAAAGTTCAATATTTTAACTTGAATAACTATGATAAAACTTTAATTGAAATTGTGTGTATATCCCAATGGGGGCAATCTTTAAAAAAAATGACGGAAGTTTATATATACCGTTGTTGTAATGGGTCCCTACGGATACCCAGAAGAGCACCCCAGAGTTCCCATGAAGTTCACAGTGAATCGTCATTTTCATATAATTTGTCCAAATTCTTTTTACATGTTTTGAAATCGATGGCAGAAAACGATACTCGGAGGGGAGTTGTTGGGAGATCCATGGCTCTCAAACACAGAAGCATCCAGACCTTTTCATGCCAACATGAATGGGGTGTGGTTGAAGTTCTGGTGTAGAAGTCCACGGATCTTCCAACATCCAGTCAGGACACATGAAAGTCCAACAACCTTGTGGCCCGAATTCCACACTTGGTACTAGGAAATAAATGCTGCTCTAGGAGTACTATATTGTAGTAGTAAGAAACTTTCTTCCAGTTTCCGCTATAATAAAGGATCGGATGGCCCCATTCATTCATTCATTCGCCATGCAAATATAATGCAACATGTGTAAATGTATAGTATGACCAGCAAATTCCACTCCTTGATTAAATATTCTCGCTAAAAAGAACAAAAAAAAATAAAATTTGTAGTATTGCTTTAGAACATTGTTCTTATTCAAGAAGCATAAATTTATTTAATTTTTTTTTATACTTGTCCCTACAAAAAGTAATGTTTTCCTATACGATATTGAAATTCAATGGGATGAGGAACAAATGGTATAATGCCCATGTGATTGTCATTAATTGAAGTAATAATACAATATACTCCATATCACTATCTCGTTGAATTTGGTGCTTTTCTTATAACTAAAATATCACTTTTTTTATTTGTGCAGACTGGTATATATCGTACCATTAGACAAACTACGAAAACCTGATGTGCAAAATGTGGTACCAGGTTTTTTTTTCGAGGGTAATGTGGTACCAGGTTTTAAATAACTAAAGAGAAAACATTCAGACCGATTTCCAAGAAGACAGATGGTGGGTAATGGTAATGAAAGCTGAAGGTGGGGGGAGAGATATATATATTGTTGATGTTTAAGTATTTATATATCCTACGTTCCTAAATAGTTGTCTCTTTCAGCTCAATTTCAATTCAATGTTTGCATTGATTAACTCATAAATTTATATTTTTACCCTTCACCTAAACTCATTCTTAATAAATGCCAACAAATAGCATTTATATATAGTGAAGGGCAATATAGTAAAAACATAGCATAAGTACTTACCTATAACTAGCTAAAAATGACAATTATTATGGAACACTTTTTAATCTCTAAAAAGACAACTAAAAACTAAAAAGAAACAAAGGGGTACTGTAGTATTTATTACAACTAGGTAGATGCATATATTTTCTTCTTTAAGTACTAGTAAATTTTTACTCTATATCTTGTACCCTAAAAACACATAAAAACAAATTAAATAATTGGCTCTACCACTTGTACATGCATGGGATAATTCTTAGAAAAAGAGGTTCAATTGTCAAAATCATAAAATTACATTTAGAGTTTTAGACCATTGCTTCGATAAATGTTTCTTACACTAATGTTTTTACCAAAATTATATCACCTAGAAAGATTATGCAAAATGTGTCTCAGAGAGAGAGAGTGGTGGAAGAAATCTGACCTGCCAAAGAATCAAGAAAAGTGGACTTGCCGGAGCCGGAGGGACCCATAACAGCCAAGATCCGACCGGGTAGAGCATACCCGGTCAGCCCATTTATCAGTCTTCTCGTTGGCCCTTTCCCGAAATTCGGCAGCACAGCCGTCAGCTCCTCCCACGCCAAATACGCCGCCGGTCCAGCGCCGCCGCCGACGGAACCCTCCTCCCTCATATCAACAGTGCTCTGCCAATCATCGCAACCTCCCGCTGCAATCTCTATTTCCATATTATAATAGTAGTAGTATCAGTTTGCAAATCATAGAAACAAACCCTAACCAGCTTTCATATGTACACCAGTTAGTAAAGATCAACTGATTCGAGGAATGAGGGACGAAACTGAATACAGACATTAAAGAATGGGAATGGAGTTGGGGCTGCCGACTATTTATACATACCACTCTTAAGAGAATTTTGGTCACAGTACTGCATTAATCTCAAAATTCCTACTTTTCGACACGTGTCCATTGCATTCATTCTTTCAAAAATGTGTATTTACAGACCAGGCTATCTAATCTTTCTGAAAGCTAGCTGCTGGACGTAAGTTAAGGGTTCCATACTACTTCTATCCAACGTCAGTTAGCTGTTCATATCTCTAGCTAATTTCTCATGTTTCATCTAGCTATATGAAGTAGGTTAATTTCAACCTGATCCCAACAGTTAAATTTTAAAAGTTACTCTGACTGTATTTTATATGTTTTGATTAATTCGCCCCAACGCTCCACTAAATCCCAGTTCTCACCAGTAACCCAACCCTTATGTTAGCTTAGCTTGAGAATGTTTTAATTATTTAAAAATAAATCATCAATCTGTATGTGCATTCATGGTACGGTCAAGCATCTTAATTAATTAATTAATTGCACTTGTGTACAGTATATGTTGTCCTGTGCAATACCCTACCTTAATAAGTTTGATGTGGACACTCTCCTTCCTCATTCATTTTCCTTAAAGATAATTCCAAACTTGGAACGTCCACTATTTATAGTGTACTACGTGTTAATTAGATCAGTACGATGCATTGCTTAAATTTTTTAACAGCGTTTTTTATTCTATTATTTTAAAATGAACTAGTATGTAGTATTATTATTATGGTCCATAGGAACTGAATTGAGGACAGACAGCAAGAGGTTTGAGAAGATGACAACAGCAAATTGATTACTGGGGATATATATATATAGGGGGAAAGGGCAAAGCCAAATAAGCACATTTGGTTGCGGCTTGTGAGCTCCCCCTTTTTCTAAGGCCATTATCCTCAACACCCATTTAAGCTTAGAAAAGGAATAGGGCATCACCACCTCATGGACATATCCAGTCTCATGTATTTTGACCATGCAACGTGTATGATGAAATGACAATACCAATTCCGGAAGGTCTAGGATTAATTGTCACCGGATGAACCATCAACAACAATATTGATATTCTAGGGTTGGGGACTTACCCTAGTGGTCAAGTGCCCCGCTCCCAACCAATAGGTTGGGGTTCGATCCCTACCCGGCCCCTATCCCTCCCCTTTGTCCCCCTTTGTAATTTGTGTGGCTTGGGCCCTCACACACCTTTGCCGACACATGAGTGTTAATGTTTACAAAAAAAAAAACAATGTTGATATTCTTAAGTTTTCAAGAAAAGGGCAATCCTTACATCATTGAAGGGGAGACCTTCTCTTTCCACCATGCCTGTCTAGTTAATGCATCCAAGACTTTCTTGCTAAAACGTGATCATTTCGAGCTAGCAAAGTTAGCACACCAAATTAAATCCCCAACACAGTAACTAACGTCAACTAAACCAAATAAAAGCGGACTAGGAAAGAGAAAGCCAAAGGGAAGCGAGGGTGTTTTTTTTTTTTTTTTTACAACTTGGGCAAATCCAATTATGCAAGAAAATTCTCTAGCCTGAATAGGCTGTCTAGCTAAAAAAAATTATGCAAGAAACATGATCGAATGAAGATGTTACCACAAAAACTATATATATATATATTATATAATATATGAACCATTCAAGAGGAAAAAGTTGGGTACAATGTACCTAGGTAGATCACGACCAATAGGAAGTGAAGAGTGGCAAGCAAACAGACGCCTATGAGGAGAGATCTTTCTGAACCACATTAACTCCAACAATTGAGCTTTTTTTGGTAATTAACCTTTAATCCCATGAAAATGCAAGGCTAATGAAGATATGATGTAGAGGTAGGATGAGAGCACCTTAGCTTGAAGAAACTTTATATGGATGATCCACGGCGTTACAAATAGGGATGTCAACTTTACCCGTAGGGTCGGGTAACCCGTCGGGGTATCGGGTAGGGTAGGGTGGAGATAATCGGGTAATCGGGTAGGGTATTACCCGAAACCGAAATAAATCATATCGGGTGCGGGTAGGATACGGATTTCATATATTACCCGATTACCCGATTAAATATATATATTTATCTATATATTCTTATATATATATTTAATTTTTATTATATATTGAGATATATTTATATGTTTGTTTATTTATTTATTTATTTTTATATTTCAAATTTATTAACGTTTGAGATTTGACAGTAAAAAGATTTATGAATTTTTTACTGAATATTCTAAAATATTACAGTATTTATTTATGTTGCTTTAGCGGTTTCTTTTAAATATTCTTTTAAATTTTGTTCTCGTGCAATAATGAAGGTTTATTTATTTTTTATGGTGAAAAATAAGTTTTTTCTTTATTAAAGTTGGGTTGGGTAGAGTCGGTTAACTATGTAATATTTAAGATTTCGGGTACCCGTTTACCCGCGGATAATCCACATACCCGACGGGTATTACCCGAATTCTACCCGATATTTAATTTTAGGGTAATAGGGTAGGGTAAAGGTAGGATAATTATATTTCGGGTAGTGAGTGGAGGTGGCGTACCCGTACCCTACCCTACCCGTTTACATCCCTAGTTACAAACACATCTATCCCTGGATCCATTTTACATGAAGAATCTCAAAATATATAGAGGAGGACTGCTAGGGGTGGCAATAGGCCAGGCTACCCGACAAGGGCTTATGGCCTCGCCTACCGGAAGACAGGCCAGGCCAGGTTTTTTTTATAAACAGGCTAGGCTTAGGCTAATTTAAAAGTATTTAGCTAAATAGGCTTAGGCCAGGCTTAATTAAAAGTCTTTCATGCCTACCAAACCGGCCTATTTATCATATTATTAGTCTATTTATGTTTATTATATAGGAATATGTCATATTATTAGTATTATATATTATGTAAAAGTAGTATTAATTTGATCTTATATAGATTTTTAAAATATTTATGAGTTTTTTCTTGTATATAAATAATTTTGGATGAAAACTTGTCCAAGTGAACAAATTATGTGTTCCAACCTTGTGATTACATATGGTTATATATATAAAAAAAAAATTAAACTTATTTCTAAAATAAGCTTAATCAGACTTTTAAAAGGCTTAGAAGCTGACCTTTTTAAATAAATAGGTCAGACTTACACCTATAACATAAGTTTATCAAAGGCAATAGACCAGACTCGGGCCTATAAAAATCGATGTAGGCCCAGGCTGTACAAGCCTAGGCCTACCATATTTCCACCCCTACCGACTGCAACTGATCATGATGTTATCAAATGCTTTGCTGGCATCCATTTTGAAATCATTCGCTTTCTGTTTTTTTTTTTGTTAGCACAAGAGTTAATAATGCCAATATCGATATTAGTGACCGAAGAATTTTGTAATTAAAACTCATTTGCTATTGAGTTTATTACGATGCCAATCCTCATTCCTCGTAAAGGTGATTTACAATCAAGGAGGCTTATTCTGTAGTAATACCCTTATTACGAACCACCCAATTCTAGGAAAATTAATCCATCGATAATTACAAATTAAAAAAAAAAAATAGAAAAATAATGCATCAGTATATATATTCTAAAATATTAAGACATAACATTATTAAGATAATTGGAATTAGAATTTAGAGGGGAGTATATATATATCAAATGTAGTGGTATTACATTGACCAAAAATGTAGTGGTATTGGATTCCCTTCGTAACTATGTGGCACGGGCTCCCACCACTCATTTTCTAATTTAATGATTCTCTATCTTTAGTTTTATATTTCCTCCATTTTCTTTTTAAAGTTTACACTTCTCATTTGCACGTATGTCAATGCACATTTTCAACGATTAATAACTCAAACTCGGTACAAGTAAAAAATCTAAAAATTTGATATTTAAAAGCTACAAGATGAGACGAATCCAACAAGATCTCACTTAGCTATATTTTGTCTTCTATAACTATAACTAAAATAGAAGTCAAAGTGCTACAATTAACAGTAAAAAAAGTCAAAACGTAACCTTAAAAAAACGGAGGGAGT
>JAOANR010000001.1:11009155-11188964 GCA_030278955.1 Hygrophila difformis
GTTGTAAAGAACTCGGTCAATCGGCGCAGGTGGATGAAGTTGCGGCAGTGCCGGATCATGAGGCGGGTAGAGTTGGTAAGGACAGTCTGCAGACTGATAGAAAAGACAACAATGAAAAGGGTGTTTCGGGAGCTGAACCATTGACTTTCACTAATGGGAATGGGGTTGAAAGGTTAGGAGAGTCTTCTGAGAAAGTTAACTCAAAGGAGGTAATAAACAAAGCTGAAAAGGTGTCCTTGCCTATTGTAGCCGTTCCTTTCACCAAAATGGAGGGTGTGGAGTCTGCTTCTCCGCCTGATCCCTCGGATGACATCCCCAAACAACCCTCTTGTGGTGAACCAAGAAAAAAACAAATGCCCAGCAAAGAAGTAAAGGTCCAGACCCCAAGGCCAAGAACCCTACGGGAGGGCATCCTACTCCTGTCCTTAGGACCAAATCAAAAGTGCCTACTGGAGGATCAGGGCCCCTAAAGCATATCACCAATACCCTGGCAGCAAGGGGTAAGGTTAAAACCTCTAACCAAGGTAAATTGGGAAAGGGACAGCTCTTAATAAGGGTTGGGAGGACAAGGGAGATGTTCAACTGAACCCTAAAGGAGCTAGACCCTCTGAGGAAGGCATTACTAAACATGCAGATATTATTGAGATAAGGTTGGCACTTCTAAGACCCCTGCCCTTCAGCAGGATGATCGGGCGCCAGTCGAAGTGGACCATGTGATGAAGGAGGCCTCTGATGGAATAGGGGGAACCACACATCAATCTGTTGGTTCCATATGATAGAGTTCCATAATATGTCAATCCTTGCATGGAATATCCGTGGTGCCATGCAAAGGAAACACTCAACGCCACATTGCCGATGTTCTTAAATTTTACAAGCCATCGGTATTAATTATCTTGGAGCCGCAGGGCTTGTTCGATAGACTGAGGGTTTTCTTCTATTGTTTGGACTATGAAGCTCTTCACATTTGTGAATGTACGGGGAGAGCGGGGGTATTTGGGTGCTTCGGAAAGTTGGTGTGCCGTATCAGTTTGCTCTTTATTCTGCGCATAGCCGTTCGGTGACTTTCCGGATCAGTGGTTCTTCTTCTTCTTGGATCTTCACCGCTGCTTATGCCAGCCCGAGTGCCATTGATAGGATGAAGGATTGGGATGACATGAGGGATATTAGCTTAGGGTTACAAGGCCCTTGGATAGCTTTAGGAGATTGGAATGACATTATCTCTGAGACGGAATCTATGGGTATGGCTCCGTCTACTGCTAACAGTGCAAGATTTAGAGCCATGTTGGAGGTATGTGAATTGAGCACCGTTCACACAGTCGGGGATCCTTTCACATGGAAGAGAAATACTTCGGGGGGGCCCTTGGCACGCAAAAGACTTGATCGAGCGGTGGCTAATGCCGAGTGGATCTCTCATTTCCCCGAAGGATTTGTGGAAGTTCTCCCTCGTAGAGCTTCCGACCATAATGGGATTCTTCTTAGGTGTGCCCCAACTGCCTATCCCTCGGGCCAAAAACCTTTTAGATGGGAATATGCATGGGTTTCCCATCCACAGTATTCACACGTCATTGATGTTGCATGGGGTGAGAGTGGCCCCGGATTAGTTCAACAGCTTGAGCATATTAAAGAGTCCTCCCTCCAGTTCAACACTTCTATTTTTGGCAATATCCATAGGAGGAAAAGGAGACTCCTAAGGCATCTGGAAGGCATCCGTCGGTGCCAAGCTAGGGTGGATTCAGCCTGCCTCTCCCTTCTCGAAGGACATCTTCGGCATGAGCTTGATGTGGTTCTCCAGCAAGAGGAAACCTTGTGGTTCCAAAAATCTAGAGATAAATGGGTCGCCTTGGGGGATAAGAACACGAGGTACTTTCACACTCAAACTCTTATTCATCGACAGAGATCACGTATTATTGGCCTGGAAATCGATGGGATTTGGACTACGGATGAACCTACTGTGAAGAGCCATGCTAGATCCCACCTGGGATGGGCGTTTGGGCTGCCAACCCCTTCCCATTCTCCCTCGACGCGGCCTCCTTAGCTACACTCCCGCCTTGCCATTTAGTGGAGGGGCTTGAGGATGAAGTAAGTTTTGATGAAGTGACTAGGGCAGTGCATGAGATGAAAGGATTCTCGGCTCCGGGGCCCGACGGTTTTCCTCCAATTTTTTACAAAACTTATTGGAGCATTGTGGGTCACTCAGTTTGGAATTTTGTTAAGAAGGCCTTTGAAGATGGATCATTTCAAGCTGAGCTCGCGGCTACCTTGGTATGTCTTATCCCAAAGGTGGCTATACCAAGGACTATCAAGCAGTTTAGACCTATAAGTCTTTGTAATACTTGCTATAAAATTATTACAAAGGTCTTGGTTAACCGGTTGCAACCTCTCCTTCAATCATACATCGGACCTTTCCAATCCGCTTTTCTCCCGGGGAGGGGTACTTCGGGTAACACCATTCTCCTTCAAGAAGTTGTCACGGCATTCAAAGATAAAAATCGACGGAGTAAGGATTTCTTACTCAAAATTGACTTGGAAAAAGCTTATGATAATGTTTCTTGGGATTTTTTTTGGAAGGTTGCCTTAAGGAGATGAGTCTTCCTTTGCCCTTAGTTCGTATTATCATGTATTGCGTCCGCTCTCCGGTCTACTCCCTCTTATGGAATGGCACGGCTTTGGAACCTATCACCCCTGCTAAAGGTCTCCGGCAAGGGGATCCCATTTCTCCTTATTTGTTCATTGTGATCATGGAAAAACTTTCTAGGACCATCTCTTTAAAGGTCCAACAGGGAGGGTGGCAGCCGCTGCTCCTGGCTAGGGATGCACCTCCTCTTTCGCATCTTTTGTTCGCCGATGATCTTCTCATTTTCTCTAAGGCCTCTGAGGAAAGTGCCACCTGTGTAGACTCGGTGCTTACTTGTTTTGCTCAATGCTCAGGGCTGCGTATAAATCCTGGCAAATCCCTTGCACTAGCCTCGGCTGCAGTCCCTGCCAGTCTGAGTGAGAGGATCACGTCCATTCTTAATATTATTTTACTATGGATCTTGGGCGCTATCTTGATTCCCCCTTTTCCATGGTGCTGTCTCCCAAAGGCATTTGATTTCCTTGTTGATAAACTCAGAGATCGCCTAGGTACTTTGGAAGCGTTGTTTGCTTAATAAAGCGGGTCGAATCACCCTTGCAAGGGCTGTGCTATCGGCTATCCCCTCGTATGTTATGCAACTTTCTGGATTCCTTCAAGTGTTTGTGACAAGGTGGACAGATTGTGTTAGGGAATTTATCTGGAAAGCTAATGATGGCCGTGGGCTTCCCCTTGTGAGTTGGGACAAAATTGCCAGACCTAGATCCATGGAGGGCTAGGTATCAGGAAATGCCGGGATATGAACGTTGCTCTCTTGGGCAAGCCGTTCTCGGATGTGTTCCTCAGATCGGATTAAGCCATGGGCTCAACTTCTCCGGATCAAGTATGGATGCGCCCCAGGATGCTTTCGGACTAGGCCTCGGTCCTCTCCTATGCATCGGGGCGATCTCTCAAGTCTCCAATATTTTTCTCAGGGCTTCTGTATGAGGATTGGTAATGGCAACAGTAGCCTCTGGTTTTCCTCATTGGCTCCGTAATGGACAGATTGGGCCCCGGTTGCCCTATGTTCATATTTCGGACTCAACTTCGTATTAAGGATATTTACCACAATGGCAGCTGGTGTTGGGAGGAGTTGATGACTGAAGTTCCAGTTTATATCCAGAGGGAAGCTCATGAGTTTGGTCCTTTAATTGTTCATGAAGATGCTACTGACTCTACTTGTTGGTTGGGCACGGGGATCGGGCATATATACTGTTAAATCGGGTATGAATGGATTCTCCACCAACGAGGTTTATCTGGAGATCGGTTGAAGTCATGGGTGTGGAAAATCCCCACTTCAGAGAAGGTTAGGGTCCTCACTTGGCTTATCACTCATAAAGCCCTCCCTACTAATGCCTTAAGATATGCAAGGAACATCGCCCATTCTCCTACATGCACGCTCTGTGGTGCAGATGAAGAATCCACTCTGCATCTGTTCTTCAAATGCCCGTGGCGCAGCCACACCTGGGAACAAATTGGAGGGAGTCCTTCGTTTAATGGTCGAGCCATAATATCGAGGATAACTCTCACTTCCTCCAAACAGCGAAGAAGATGACAGGAACTCAATGGGCCCTGCTATGGTGTATTTGGCTAGGAAGAAACGCTGCATGCTTTAGAGGGGAGGAAGTCTCGGTTGAGTCCACTGTTCGCAAAGCCCGCTTCTTGGGGGAGGCTTTTGATCGGGCATGCAGGAAGCCTGCCAGGAGGCATGACGATCGTTTGGTCATCTGGAATCCCCGACACTTCCATGGTTGGGTATTACATGTTGACAGAAGTTCGTTTGGCAACCCGGGGAAGGCCGGCTTTGGGGGTGTGGCTTCGTACAGCCGATGGGAGTTGGTTGGGGGATTCTCGGGATCTGTGGGGTTTGCATCTAACATTGTGGCAGAATTACATCGCATATGGAATGGGTTGAAGAGACTTTGTGAATTGGGGAGCTGCCAATGTGTGTTGCTACTCCCGATTCGCAAGAGGCTTTGAGACTTATCCATCAAGGAGTGGAGCTGGACCACCCTTTGTTTCCCCTGTTGCGGAACATCAGGGAGATCTTGGACCATCATCCGGCTTCCACTGGTACCACATATTCAGAGAAGGGGAATTTTGTTGCGGACGGCCTCGCCAAGATTGGGACGCGATCGGTGGAGTTTTTCCACGACATGGGCTTTCCCTCCGATGATGCATCAAGGAGGCCCTTGCCGCGGATTTGTAGGGTCGTGGTTCCCTCGTGCTTAATTGTTTCCCTTTACTCTTTCCCCTCCCCTTTCTGTATTTTTTGTTCACCTCTTTTGCCGACGTACTGTGCTGCGTCCCCAATCCAAAAAAAAAAAAAAAAAATCTTATTCTATTTACTAATGATTTAGTAAAGTCCCAATATTATTGTTCATGAATCCTAGTCTTCATTAGTCATGCTGTTGAAACTCGCAAGGAATCAAAAGGTACAACTTGGAATGAATTAAAGAATTGCTCATCTTTCATATATATCATTATATTACGGGATCGATACTAATTCATTTTAGTTCTAATGGCTAACTATTTTATTATCGAATCTACCTGTATATTATGTACTTCCATAGAATACATAAAAAATCAGCCTAATATAGCAACTTATTGGCTGAAGTTGAATATATTCAAAAGCTCCCTTAAAAAAATTACAGCAGTTTCTAATATTTTTGGCAACGCATGTTTTTTTAAATCTCAGATGAATAACAAAAGGAAACTGAATCAATTAATCCCTTTATTAATCCTATTTTCTTCTTCAATATAATCTCTACACTTTTTCTAATTTTTTATTTTTATAACAAACGGAAAAAAATTATAATTACAACACCTTTTTCTAACTTGAGTTAGCCCAAGTGGTTAAGTCCGGCTCGACTTCAACGTAAGGTTGGAGGTTCTATTCCCCACCGGCCCCCTATTTCTCTCTTTTATTTCCCTTTGTAATTTGTATGGCACCACCCCTAATCTGTATAGGTTGTTCAGCATAAAAACTTGAGTTACGTGTTTACTTTAAAAAATGAAAAATAAAATTAACATTCTTGTGATTATTCAGACAACATATATGTTTGTAAAAAGGATTAACATAGGCAATGAGCTTGGCCATTCGAGTTTTAACTTTATGGTTGAGAGCTTAATTTTTGATTCGGGTCTTTTTCTAATATGTTTAAGAAGATTAGATGATTGGAGATGGTAGAAGTAAGAATGGAGATTCAAGTAGAATTGACGGGAAAGAAGAAGACAATTGGGCATGCTATGCATGCAAAGCTATAGTTGCGGGTTATAACTGCCAACTGGAGCTATCAATTTTGCATAAATATTCGGTAAAAGTAAGTGCAACTGTCATAAAATTATAATGGAATGATAATAATATGGCTGTTAACCCCATAAAATATTAGACCCAATTAAATTTAGTCTAACCCATTTTTCAAGAGGCCTGGTTAATTCAAGAATTATTCGGATAAGGACCAAGTGGTGAGAAGCCGCCATAAGAGTAAATTGGAGAGGGATCATGGTACCCTGAAGACACATTGAAAGCAGAGAAGATCAAGGGACTTCAGTATGGGGCGCCATCAAAGGGAGAGAATCAGCAAAAGAATGAGTTACTCCAAGAGAGAATTTGACACATTTAAAGCAGCGCAGCATCAGGGAAGTGATTGCTTGTAACGCTGCAGCTCACATCAAGAGGATGAATGTCGTGGTCC
This sequence comes from Hygrophila difformis, assembly GCA_030278955.1. NCBI lineage: Eukaryota > Viridiplantae > Streptophyta > Magnoliopsida > Lamiales > Acanthaceae > Hygrophila > Hygrophila difformis. Next base: position 11,015,465 of record JAOANR010000001.1, read on the forward strand.
TCATTATAAATAGATGGTGGTGGCATCCCAAGAGGACATCTACACACACCCCCAAGAGGACGCACTTTCAATATTTTTCCTTCCTGCATTTTTCATTCTGCAAGTTTAATTCTTGTTCTTCCATTCTGCAATTTTTCTTTCTTTTACAGTTTTGCTTAAATTATTGTAATTCCCTTCAGTAAACCTTGTAACAATCCTCAGCATTGTTCAATCAAAATTCTTGACAAATTGGCACGCCCAGTGGGACTCGAGTGGAAACCATATCCGCTTAGGAGTGTATGCTACTTAGATCTGGACGAGTAGTAAGGGACTTAACACAAAAATTTGAAGAGATGTCGCTGCATGATGAAACTCCAGTAAGAACAACCATCTGAGAACGCCGATAATGCGGCGGCTACCTCTCAACCACCGCAAGGGATAATGCAAGTCCCAACCCTTTCGGAACAGATGCGGCTATCGATGACTGAATCGATGGCCGAATTCATGCCTTTACTTACAAGGCACCTTATGGACGTGTTGCGGCCTGCTATGGCCGATCAGACTGACAAGATTTGTGGATCCCTGCGTACTTCGCAAGAGGGCTCCACTTCAACAAATGGCATGAATGTGCCACCAAGCATCCCAGGGCCGTATGGCGGCTTACAGAGGACTTGGGGGACAACATCTGGTCAGCCGCCACTTTCCGAGTTGGGAGGACTGGCGAGTTTGCCCTCATTCCCGTCTACTCTTGCTTTCACTAATGCGGCACATAACGTGCCGAATTTTTATTATGCGGCGCCTCCCATGCCGATGTATACTTCATCCGGATACTTGGCGTCTAGCGCCGTATCATGCTGTACCGTGATTCCCAGTGCATTTAGCATGGCATCACGCCAGACAACAACACAACCATATGGAGTGGCGGCTCCCATGCCATCAGCCGCCATCCCTATTGCTATGGGAGGACACATGCTACAAGTGGCTGCAACACCACCAGCCGCCATGCACCATCATCAGGCCGCCAACAACCTACCGGCTGCCAACCCTCTTCCGGCCACTAACCCTTTCCCGGCCGCGATGGCTCATCAGGCCGTCAACCCGCATCTGGCCGCCATGGCTCAAGCCGCCAACTCGCATCCGGCCGCCATGGCTCAGGTCGCCAACCTACACCCGGCCGCCATGGCTGCTCAGGGCGGCCAACCCTCTCCCGGTCGTCATGTATCCTCAAGCCGCCGTGCCTCCTACACAGGCACCCGCGGTGTCACCCGAATTGTTCGCAGATATGAATGCAACAACACTTCGAGATTCAATTAAGGCCGATGGAACGGCCCACGTACAGGAAACCATACCCGGATTGGGTAGACACTATGCAGCCTTACCCCAGAGGCTTCAAAATGCCCAAGTTCACCACGTTCTCGGGAGACGACGGTAAATCAACAGTAGAACACGTGGGCAGGTTTACTGCTCAATGTGGGGAAGCAGCGGCCAACGATTGGCTGAAGTTAAGATGCTCATCTTTGACTGGACTTGCATTTGCCTGGTTTGCATCCTTGTGGCCGAATTCAATTCAAAAAGGGCCGATCTCGAGCGGGCATTTCATGACAGATTTTATACACCTCTATCACAGGTTAGTCTTGCAGATCTCACTAACGTCAAACAGTTTTCCGATGAGGCGGCAAACACCTTTATTAACTGACTACAGCGGCTTAAGGGCCGATGTACAATGGCAGTCCCTGATAGGGAGATAGTCAATATCGCAGTGGCTAACATGTTGCCAAAATTGAAAGAGCATTTAATTGTGCAGGATTCCATGGATCTTGCCCGGCTGGCCGAGAAAGCGGCTCGCTTGGAAAAATTCCTGGAGGAACAAGAAGCACAGCGTCATCCTATGTGTGGAGTCCACTTCGAGAAGATGAGATTTAGAGACGAGGAAGACGAACCCATGGAAGTGGTTGTTGCAGAGTTTGTGAATATAGTCAAACCATATACTTGTGCGGCCCTCAAACCGCCTAGGCAGAAGGAGGCCAAGTATAGGTCTGAGGAAGACCTCTTTGACATGGCTAGAGCAGAACAAGTGTTTGACTCATTGCTAAAAGATGGAGTGATAAAATTGCCTGAGGGGTAGAAGTTACCAGCGGCTGAAGACATTCGGGACCGATCATTCTGTAAGTGGCATAACTCGTACACCCATAGTATCACTAAGTGTCGAGGCTTTAAAAATGCCATTCATAACAAAATAAAAATAAGGTCGTTTAAAAATTGCATGTATGAAGGTGGATGTTGAGCCTCTCCCTCAGCTTCATGTTCGTGCCTCGGGATTCATCCAAATCCGGAGGATGGTAGCCTGACTGAGGATGGCGCCTGGCTGAAGATGGTGGCTGAAGATGGTGGCCTGAATGAGCACGCGTGAATGTGGCGGCCTAGACGAAGGCTAGTGGCGGCCGGGTGACGCGAGCGAACAACGGCCGGGTGTAGGCTGATGGCGGCCGAGGCTAAGCTGAGTGGAGGCTGAGGTGATGCTGGTAGCAGCCTGGGTGTCCGTAGTGGCAGCCCATGCATCAGTGGCGGCCTGGACAGGAGTGGCGGCCCGGCCAGGAGTGGCGGCATGGGCATGAGTGGCGGCTTGAGCAGTTCTCGCGACGTCTGTTGCTCCCTGGATGGATGGCGGCCGGAGACTGAGGTTCTTCGATGGCGGCCGGAGTAAATGTGGATGGCGGCCTGAAGCTGGCAGCCGGAGCAGATGTGGATGGCGGCCTGAGCTGGCGGCCGGGAGCAGATGTGGCTGGCGGCTGGACTGATGGATGGCGGGCCCGGGCAGGAAATGCTGGCGGCTCTCGGCAGGTTTGCGACCAAGGATTGGTGGCTTGATGGGTGGCGGCGCTTGGCAAGTTGGCGGCCTGGGGAAGCGATGACCCACGGATGGTGGCACTCGAGGCAGGTGATGGCGGCGCTCGGAGGTTGCTGGCGGCATCCGGGCTGGCGGCGGCATTTGGCTGGCGGCCTTCCCGGGTTAGCGACTTTCACTGGCAGCTCCTCAATGCTGGCGGCGCCCCTGGATGACTAGCGGCCTCAAGCGAAGATGGCGGCTAGATCGGAAGCTGGCGGCCCCGGTCAAGATGGCGGCATCTCGGAGAGTTAGCGGCCTTCTTGGGCTGGCGGCCCTCACTGGCGCTCCAGCAGGAGTTGGCGGCGATGGACAACATGCTGGCGGGTCAAAGGAAGTTGGCGGCCCGGACAACAGGCTGGCGGCTGGCGGCTAGCGGCGAAGAGCGAGGCTGGCGGCAAAAGGATGATTGGCGGCACACAGAAGGTCCAAGACTGGCTGCTGGCAGCGTCCTGATGTTGGCGGCGATCCACCGTTGGCGGCCGGAAGGGTATTGGCGGCTCGCGGCAACAATGGGTGACCCAAGGAAGGATGTTGGCGGCTCAGGGTGCTCCTCAATGGCGGCCGACCTAAGTGGGCCTAGATCAAACGCGCAGATTTGTCTTAAAAGGCTAATCAGACAAATTGCCCAAGGGGGCATATGTTAACCCCATAAAATATTAAGACCCAATTAAATTTAGTCCAACCCATTTTTCAAGATGCCTGGTTAATTCAAGAATTATTCGGATAAGGACCAAGTGGTGAGAAGCCGCCATAAGAGTAAATTGGAGAGGGATCATGGTACCCTGAAGACACATTGAAAGCAGAGAAGATCAAGGGACTTCAGTATGGGGCGCCATCAAAGGGAGAGAATCAGCAAAAGAAGGAGTTACTCCAAGAGAGAATCTGACACATTTAAGGCAGCGCAGCATCAGGGAAGTGATTGCTTGTAAAGCTGCAGCTCACATCAAGAGGATGAATGTCGCGGTCCTCCTTATAAATAGATGGTGGTGGCATCCAAGAGGACATCTACACACACCCCCAAGAGGACGCACTTTCAATATTTTTCCTTCCTACATTTTTCATTCTGCAATTTTAATTCTTGTTCTTCCATTCTGCAATTTTTCTTTCTTTTACAGTTTTTGCTTAAATTATTGTAATTCCCTTCAGTAAACCTTGTAACAATCCTCAACATTGTTCAATCAAAATTCTTGGTTAACAAATTCTTGGTTGGTTTTCTATACTACTATGATGTTGATGTTGCTTCAAATCATAGCTATACCCCCAAAAGTTAGTATATGGAAATAATTTCAACTTGCAAAGTTTCAAATCATAACCACAGTCCACAGCCACAAAAATCCAAAGTTTACCATAGCTCCCAAAAACTCAAGAGACATTTTCTGCAGAACAAACTCACAATATAAGATGATTGTTGTTGATGAAGATGAAATAAACAAAGGGAAGTTTTTCAATCCCACGTGTTATTCACGTTCACAGAACCGAAATTTTCTTTTTCTTTTTTTTTTTTCTTTTAAAACGTTATTATAGGAATAAAATTGGATAAAAATGTAGAGAAATTGAATTGAAAAGTCAACTTGGATTTGACCCAACAAAATTTTATGATTTCAAGCAACCTCAGAAAATCCCTACAAAAAAACATAGGAGTATTGTATAAAACTGCTGTTGCTAACGATTTCATGAAATCAAGAGCGTAATTTTCTCTAGAATCGACCACACAAGGAAGTTAAATCAATTAACAGATGCAATTTATCTTCTTGTCCAAATAAAACAATCGTTTAAAAGGAGAAAATGAGTGGAAATGGACATCCCTTTCATGACCATTTTTTTAGGTAAAGTTTTCTTAATAAATACAAGTAGATTGCAGTGCATAAAGCAAATGCAATGATTAGCCAAATACTATCCATCATTCCTCTTTACAACAATGGTGTTAAATCTTGTCCATTTCTCTCCCAGTCTTCCCCAACTCCAATAATTTCCCCAATTCCCAAATTCAATCAATGCTCTAGTCTCTACTAACTCACCCTCTTTTCTCACTCATGAAAAACCCCTCTCCCTATCTCCCTCCTCATTCATCCTCTACTCTCAGAGGCTGAGAACATTTTTTTTTTTGGGAAAAAAACATTCCACCTCGTGGCAGTCAGTGACTCAGTGGGAAATCTCACTGGACTACACTACTTCTACTACTACTACTTCTACTTGTCAATTCACCACCAAAATTAAAAGGAACCAAAAAAAAAAAAGAAAAAAAAAATACCCTTCCATGGATGCATCAGAGGCCACTAAAGTAGTGATGTCAAGGATCAGGGGTTTGGATCCAGAGAACGCCTCAAGAATCATGGGTTGTATACTGATTCAGGACCAGGGCGAGAAGGAGATGATAAGGTTAGCCTTTGGCCCAGAATCCCTTCTATTGTCCCACATCAACCAGGCGAGGGCCTGTTTGGGGCTCTCCCCAAGTTCAACTTCAACCTCCCCTGCAATTCCCTCAACCCCTACGATGATGATGAAGATTCCAAACATCCCTTACCCTTGTCAGACTTCTTCACCTACAGTCGTCTTGGTGCCCAACAGTAGAGGGTTCTTCAGCAGCCCATCTTCTCCAGCCTTCCAGAAGCAGCAGCAGCAGCAGCCCTTTACTTATGCGGCTGCAGTCAATGGGAATGGTAATGGGTCCAATGCTGGTGGTGGTAACAGTACCGGCAGTGGGAACACATGTGGTTCGCCAAGATTGCATTTTTACAGTGGGGGGCAGACCCCAGTTCAGGAACGGCTGCCCTTCACAGATGAGATGAATTCTGTGGTCAGTCCTGGTGGGAGGAGTGACTCCATGGGGTACCCTTATGGTTGTGAGGATTTAGCCAGGATACCCTCCCCACAGCCACACCCTTTCCACAGGAGGAGCTCATCAGTCAATGATGTTGCTTTTCTAGCCAGCATTGAAGAAGGGGGAAATGGGAATGACAACCATGGGCTCCTTTGGCGGCCATGTGTTTACTTTGCCAGAGGGTTTTGCAAGAATGGGAGCACCTGCAAGTTCTTGCACAGTGATGGCGGTGGTCTTAGTGAGGGAGTCGAGTTAGGATCCCCTAATAAGGGTTCTTCTGGATTTGATGATTTTTTGAGAATGAAAGCAATTCAAAGGCAGAGGTTTAATCTCATGGCTTCTGGGGGTCACCATCCACTTGAGAATCTAAGGTATTTTCTTTTGGGGAAAACTTTTGCCATTTTTGGATACTTAAATTCTTGTCTTGGTATGAATTTCCTGCATTCTCAGAACTGTTGAGTTTTTATCCTCCTGGTTAAAAGAGGGAATTGTAATTTCCCCCCTTGCCTATCTACTGCTATATTGTGCAATTATCTGCTCTCTATCATCTGTAACTGTTTGTATCATTGAGAAAGATAGTGTGCTTATTTTTTCTCTATTATCGTCTGTCTGTCCTAGCTTACAATTATTAGTTTGTTAGGAGCGGTAACTTTATGTATCATGTTTCTCGATTTCCATTATTGTCAGTTATTATATTCTAGTAGTATAATAGTACATGATGTTCTGAGAGTCTTTGGGATGGAAGAAGCATGTATGATTGTATTTTAAATAGATCAAAATTGTGTTTCCCCTCTATGAGTGATGTCTTGAGGTTTTCCTTTTTTTTGATCCATTTGTTGTACTGTGGGGGGCTTTGTAACGTCAGTTCAGCTTCATTGTATAGAAATTTTGATCTGTTTTAACCCACAGGCATGACTTTTCACCAAATTTTGGTGCAAGTTCAAGCTCCCGCCAGATTTACTTGACATTTCCAGCCGATAGTACCTTCAAAGAGGACGATGTTTCTAATTATTTTAAGTAAGCGAGTAGAAGTAACTTTGGTCTTTGATACTCGAATTTCAGCATAAATCTATTTTGATAAAGCTTCTGTTAACATTGTTTGAAGCACGTATGGACCGGTGCAAGATGTTCGGATTCCACACCAGCAGAAGCGAATGTTTGGGTTTGTGACATTTGTTTATGCTGAGACGGTTAAGCTCATCTTGGCAAAAGGGAACCCCCATTTTGTCTGTGACTCTCGCGTGCTTGTCAAGCCTTACAAGGAGAAAGGAAAGGTCCTTGACAAGTATGTCTCTACTTGCTACCCATCTTGATCTTCCCCAAGTGATTAGTTTCTCACTTTCTCTTGGTAATAATGAGTCTCTGTCTGAAATGTCGCAGGAAACAACAGCATCAACAATCCATAGAAAGAGGGGAGTACCCGGGTTGTTTAAGTCCTTCAGGTCCCGACTCTAGAGAGCATACCGACCACTCCATCGGTATATATATATATTTTAGAATGCAATGTTAATTTTGCATGTGAGTTTATGTTTTTGGGAGCTTCTAGACACACAAACACAGACAACATACATATGTTTGTAAATTGCAGGACCTAGAATGCTTTATAGTCCCCAAGAGATGATGCTGAGGAGGAAATTGGAGACTTCAGAGCTACAGCACGCCATCGAACTTCAAAGTCGGAGGATGATGAATTTGCGACTGGTGGACCTGAAAATTCAACACGGGAACAACCATTTTTTGCCAAGGTTGGGTGCAGGCATCCCAATGTCCTCTCCAAGACAGTCTCCATCAATGATGAATCAGAATATTACCACTACTTTTGATGTCTTCAGTCCAGAAGATTCCAAAGGTTTGATCCACAGAGGAAAATGGACTATTCTATACCTTAAATAAGATTACTTCCAAGTCACTGTCATACCAGTGCCTTCCATTGGCTTATTGCAGGGTTAGATGGTAACAATGAAGCAGTTAAATATCCTATTCCAGTTTATGAAAGGCCGTTGCTGGACGAAATTGAAGGTTCTTCTGACAACTATGCCAGTAGCAGTACGCTGCAACATGGAAATGGTGATGGTTCTTATCTCCCGAAAAGGTACACATTAAGGGTTTATGAAAAACGATAAATATACGATTGTGAAGATTTTCACCCCCCTGATTTTTATGTTGCTATCGTTTGGCCACAAAAAGCAGCTTGGAACACATCCTTCCGGACAATCTTTTTGCTTCTCCTACTAAATCTGCTGCTGAACACCGTTGTGCCTTTTCCCAAGCTTCGGCTGATGACATTACACCCCTATCAATCCAATCCTATAAAAATCATGGTGTCGTGATTCCCAGCAATTCTCACAGATCAGCTTCTTTCAATTCATATTACAACCAGCTGCCAAGGTATATTATCATACCGCCAACCCATTGCACTGTGTTATCTGCCTAATTTCACCTCACCTACTCAATGAAATTTATATTTCATACCCACTTCCAGGTTTTCCTCTGGACAAGAAGCAGTTGATTTGTAGGTGTTAGATTCAATAATAGCTAGCGAGCACAAATGCACTTGGCTCGGTAAGATGGCAACTCTTTCTAAACATATTCTTTTTTATCTCGACTTCATAGATACATTTAGTAACTGTGCGCATTCTTTTCTAGTGGCTTGATGCAGAAAGCTCGAGTAGTGTATACAAGTAAAGAAAGAGTCGTCTAGCTGTATAGGTGAACCATACATGCGACAGAAGAAAATTGATGTGCCAGGAAAATCATATATAGATTTCATTGTCATCATCGCATACATATTACTTATAAGAAACAATACACCATGGACGGGTAAAGGTCTGCTGAAAAGGTTAATGAGTAGGGCATCGATCTCTTGGCTCATTATGTACCCTCTCTTTAGTTATGTTACCACAGCATAACAAATACTATCATATTACAAAGGCTAGTAGTAGTAACAATAACTGGTTTGTAACTCCTTTTACTAAACATAAATGAACGATGACCCTTTATTTACTTACTTTTGTTTATTGTACAGATTTGTGGATTAAGATAGAAAATGGATGAAAGTGCTTAGCCCACACCCATACAATGTATGATCTACAATAGTACATCACTACATTCAACAATGATTGCAACAGATCTCTCTGTTGTGTTGATTTTAAAAGGGGCATTGTGAACACCTAATGGGGTGTATGATCAACCTGTAATAATGCATATGCATCTGAGTGTGTGATCTTTAAAGGTAGTACTAGTAATACTTTCATGTCTAATTAACAGTACACCCAGTGGGATCATCACTGGTGCATGCATGGTGGGAATAGGGTTTAGGATATACTTATGCATTCAGTGTGGAAGTACAGTAATCTTTAGAGGTTTAAAGGTAACAATTGCAGCAGGTGAGTGGGTATCTGATAGTGTACCAATGCCATGATAATGGTAGTACTTTCAATATTTTCATATTGTGGCCACACATTCACATGGGCACTTGAGCACTGTGTTTTACTTTCTCTCTTTTACTCTTTTGGGATGGGTATCCCGTATCCACATGTGTTTGGAGTTTTTGCCTTTATGGGTCATACTGCATTTTCACCTCTGGTTTGACATGTATATCTTTTCTTCTAGTAGTCAGCTATCATGTGCTTCATTCATGGCTCATGAGTCATGCCTGCCTTACTCCACACACTATTTTAATTTGTCTTTACAGCCGCTGTGGATGTATGTTACGGCACGACAGTAATGTGATGGGCCAATGAGATTGGTGGGGGTATTGGAGTCATTCATATATAAACAGTTATATTTGGCACCTGTAATTTAATACCCCGCCAAAATAGGATTACAAGGGAGTTGAATAGGTGGAAATTTTGAATCCTGGCCTTGTTAAAGCGGTCCTTAGTTTGAGCCTTGGCCTTAAGGATTGGAATTTGGAAATATATTTTTACAAAACGTTAATAAATTAAGATAATATAGCTCATATTCTGGATATGGTCATTGTGGTGTATACTCTGTAATTCAATTTTTTTTTCCCCCTTCAAATTTTAATTGAATTGAGTTGCATTCAAACATGTATCACTAATGAATCAATCAATTGTTTGTTAAAGCTCAACTTTGTGATCGAGAGTGTTGATCACTCTTTTCTAGCATTAGAGCTCAGAAGTCGGGCACATTCAATCTGTATTAAATTAAATAAAGTATAGCATATGTTTATTTTTAACAGATACAGTATAATCATACTACTGTTAGAGTGATAGTATTAATAAATACTAATAATGTTTAAAATTTTAAAATCAGCAACTTTTGACATAAAAATCTCAAACAAGACTTGGATTGAAGTTTTTAAAAGATGGGCTTGGATAGGGTGTTGAATGTGTTACATTCGGCAGGTGTTGACCGATGAATTGTGGTAGATATTTAATAGTGTTTGGGCTATATAAAAACAATTAGCATATACAAAGTCATTTTTTCAACAAATGCAAAACATTTATTCAACACTTCATCATGAACTGATTCAGTTTCCAAATCAAATTCTTAATAATACATGTATTTTTATTAAATATCCCAAAAAGATAAAAAATATTTTAGGACATAACGAACAAGTTTTATTTGTAATCCCCAAAAGTATTACATACCAATAAATTACTTCATATGATAGATACCTATTCTATCCCAAAAAGAGTCTGCATGCCGTTCAATGTCATAATGATTAATATTTTAAAATACGTATAATTAAAAATTATAACCAACCTACTGTATTTCAATTGACAATAAAACAAGTCAAAAATTCAAAATGGGAGAATAATTCTTAATCGGCATGCAATAACATAGCATGGATGGTATAATATGATCAAAGAAATTTGATCCAAACTAAAAGAGAACCCAAAGAAGAAAATTCCATCAGGACTATATTAGCCCGTCCTTATCTTTCTCTATTAATTCTATTATTCTAACCCAAAAAGCAAGAATATCCAATAACCAAATCCATGATAAAAATACGGATGAATTACCTAGGCTGCGGCACCAACATACATGAAGTTATCATACGTAAATCCCAAAACCTACTTCTTTAGGATCTGTTTCAACCATCCATGGAGCCCTACAAAGAGCCCGAAACAGTCGACTTATGACAATGATGGGGAAACCGAGAACCCTTCAATAATGGATAGAAAAACCATACAGTATATACTTACTTATTCATTATAAGATTGATTGTCCCATGTGCAGCCCGGTTGATTAAAGTTTCCCTCGCCTCAATTGCAATACCTTCAGTCTGCGACAATTCTAAAGGTTAAAGGAGGCAAACTAAGATGGTTTTTTGTGCGTTACTAGGCGTACGTACCTCTTCGGGAAACCAAACCCCAGGTTGTGTGCTTCCCTCAAGCATCGCCAGGACAAAGGCTGCCGTTGCATTTCCAACTGATCTGAACAACGTTGAACACACAACATATAGATGTCTAAGTTTTTGAAAAGCACTTTTCTTTATCAATCAGCATTCCAGGCGACTGTTCTTTGACCAGTGTTGTAGCAAATAATCGAGTATATCTGATATCGAAGTAAGGGGCAAGGACAGCTTACTCGGATAACTTTTTGTGGCTGAAAATTCCTATTCTACTTTGCCCATCTGAACAATCCAAATCAACCTGGTTCAATGGGAAAGCAAACCAATGGATATCAATAAATAACACTGTCGGTATAACTTAATAAAAAAAAAAAATGGGAGGCTCACCCTCATGGAAACCTTCTCCCCAGCTATTCCATCAACTGCCCTGACTAAAGGATCAAATAATTCAACTAGTTCGCTAACTTTACTTCTGTCTCTCAATGTTTCCTAGATCATTTAATGGACTTTTGAGGATTGGATGATGTGACGACAGAGATAATGCGCAATGTATATGCATTTTAATTAACATACAGGTGGAAGCAAGTATGTCATGGCTACCATTCCCCAATTCCAGAAGAAAGGAGAAGTTCCAAACCGCGCACTGACAGTTGGCACTCCAAGGACTTCATGGACACTACTCACCTCCGGTAGATTCCTGAAAAGACAAAGTCCTTTTAGCGCACTGCTACATGGTAAAATAGGAACATACAATGCTACAATTATAAAATTGATGGAAGAGAAGATAGTATCTTAACATGTACTTATTGTTCATGTGATTTGACATCTATTAAGAGGAAGACATATGATAATTGGGAAACTTACAAGAGGAAGACATCTTGCTTTCCAATTCCTTGTCCAAAATCAATGTTGAGCATTCCACTATAAGGTTTCAATTTTATTTTCTCTCCTGTGAAATAACTTGTAACCATTAGAATCAGCAGTAGAACGCATTAATGAACATGAATAAAACTAAGCCTACCGGTCAACCTTTATTATAAGCAATAACATCCTCCCCCAGAAGTAAAAAGCTAGTTGATAATATTGTTGGACCGGCACCACCAGAACCAGCAGTATAGTAGTAGAATCTATGAATGAGTAAGCATCTTGGTAAGGCAGTAGTCAATCAAGATTTGTTGCGTTTTGATTAAGGAGATATCCTAATAATTAAATATGTTAATATTCCAGCTATCACAAATGAATTTTCATTTTCTTGTTTTTCCCTTTACTCATTTATCTAGAAACTGTCAATTGTTCTTCCATGAGATGCGCCATATATAATGGTTAATTGGTTATTTTTGTCAAAAATATTAGAATACCTCAGCCTCTGTGGTTCCCCTTTACCTTCATTGTTGGCTGCACGAACAAGCTCTGCTGCCATCACTGCGATAAATATTAAACAAGATACCTCACTCTGAACTAGTGCTCATTGAGCACAAGATAAGACCGTGTAATAGTAATAGACTAAATGGGTTGCATGTATCTCTTCAAGAAGGAATTTTCAGCAGTTTGAATCCAGATTAAATAACAGAAATTTGCAAGGGGTTTGCACCATTGCTGACGCCTGGATAGATTCCCCCAGTTACTATTGCTGGAACATTTGCATCAAGTGCTCTGTTCATGTAGGACTTAGAACGCAACGCATAGCTTGTATCATCACAAACATCAATATATGCAGTCTGTTGAGTAGAAAACAGTCAAAATCCAACTCATTTATTTGGAGGACTTCAGAAATCAATGAACAAAGAATTAAGGTCGCACCCATGATCTTCATTACCTTTATCTCACCTTGTTCTGAATTGCAGCTTCAAGCACAATGGGTTTTTCAGCCTGCTGAAATGGCCCAGCAGTGTGAACAACGAGATCCACATCTACACAGTGCTAACAGATGATTAACCAAAGGCACTAACTGAAACTACCAAAATTACTCTGGTTTTAATACTTATATTGTTGATCTATCTATCAATTTGAAGAATCGCATACCTTTCAAAGCTACTTCCAATGATTTAATATCATTGATGTCAACTTCACAGAACTCAGCGTTGCTCCCCAATTTCGTCACCATTGCCGCGCCTTTCTCCCTGCATCCCAGTTTCCAAAATTAAAATTATGCTACTTCGGAATAACAAACATTAAGACGAAGTATTTTCAGATGGAAAATAGAATATAAGTGTAGCAAAATTAGTGAAGTGCGTAGTACCTGTTCCGACCGCCGATAACGATGCGAAGATGGGGGCAGAATCTGGAGAGCGCAATGGCAGTAGAACCTCCGACTCTTCCAGTACCCCCAATTATCAGAATTCTGGAATTCTTCACCTTCTCCGGAAGCTCAACCCTCTCAATTTTGGGGCTCTTCTTCCCATCCGCGGTTTTCGCCATAGCCATAGCAAGATTGCGGGTGATGCCTGCGCAGTTCAATTGTAGGCAGAATCTCGCCATTGTTGAGTTACCGGGGAAGAGTGACACTCGGCTATTCCGTATTTCGCTAATTCTGATTTCTGGTCTTCTGTTTATCAGTTTATCGTTACAGAGGACGTGGACGCCACTTGAGTCACCCCTTACGTGGCCAAATGCAGCAGGGGTTTTATTTTAAAAAATTATTTTGTGTTGTGATAATATAACCTATTAGTTATATTAGACGTATATATGTATGTATGAAATGAAATCAATAAATATTATATATGTATGTATGAAATGGAATCAATAAATATTATAGATGAAGAACGGAGGAAGCTAATATATATATATATCAGAAAGCGGTGAAGAAAAATAAGAGCAAAGAGAGCAATAATAGAGCAGACTCAATCATTCATTTCATTTCATCAATCAATATATATAGAAAAATTACATAGCCTTTAGCTGCCTGACTTTATATGATAGCGACATCCATTATGTGATATGACATCCATTGCCGACACTATGTGGAGTCTTTTATAACACTCCCTCTTGGATGTCATCGCTAAAAGAATATGCCTCGTTAAAACCTTACTTGGAAAAAACACTATGGAAAAAAAATTCAAGTTAGGAAAAAGAGTACATAATTCTTGTATATTTACTTCTCCCTCTGATTAAAGCATCAGTTGAGATTCCTTAGTTGGCGCATCCCGATACTTTTCACCAACTTCTCGAATGTTACTGTTGGTAGTGCCTTGGTAAACAAATCTGCAAGATTATCAGCTGAACGGATTTGTTGCACATCTATTTCACCATTTTTATGTAGATCATGAGTGAAGAAAAATTTTGGTGAAATGTGTTTTGTTCTATCTCCTTTAATATACCCTCCCTTCAATTGCGCTATACAAGCTGCATTATCTTCGTATAGTATTGTTGGGGGTATTTTTTCTTCAGTAGCTATGCCACAAATTTTTAATATATGGTGCATCAAAGATCGCAACCATACACACTCTCGACTGGCTTCATGAATTGCTAAAATTTCAGCATGATTTGACGAAGTAGCAGTCAAAGTCTGCTTCATTGATCTCCATGAAATTGCAGTACCACCACATGTAAAAATATAGCCAGTTTGAGATTTGGCTTTATGCGGATCTGACAAATATCCAGCATTAGCAAAACCGATTATTTCATGTCGAGAATCATTTGGGTAGAATAACCCAAGATCAATAGTTCCTTGGAAATAGCGAAATATATGTTTAATTCCATTCCAATGTCGTCTTGTAGGAGATGAACTGAATCTCGCTAATAAATTTACTGCAAATGATATATCTGGTCTAGTGCAGTTTGCGAGATACATTAAATCACCTATGGCACTTAAATATGGGACCTCTGGTCCAAGAATTTGTTCACCTTCCTCTTGTGGTCTAAACGGATCCTTTTTTATATCAAGTGATCTTACGACCATTGGAGTACTCAATGGATGTGCTTTATCCATATAAAATCGCTTTAATACTCTTTGAGTATAAGCTGTTTGATGGACAAATGTTCCATTATTTAAATATTCAATTTGCAAACCAAGGCATGATTTGGTTTTACCAAAATCTTTGATTTCAAACTCCATTTTCAAGTATTCAACAGCCTTTTGGAGCTCCTCTGGAGTTCCAATCAAGTTGAGATCATCAACATAAACTGCAATGATTACAAACCCTTGTCCATTTTTCTTAATGAAAATACATGGACAGATCGGGTCATTTGTATAACCCTCTTGTAACAAAGACTCACTGAGTCGGTTATACCACATTCGCCCGGACTGTTTCAGTCCATATAGGGATTTTTGTAATTTGATGGAATACATATGTTTAGGATTTGATTCATATGTCTCTGACATCTTTAATCCATCTGGGATCTTCATATAGATATCTGTATCTAAATTTCCATATAGATACGCAGTAATAACATCCATCAATCTCATTTCAAGATTTTGATGGACTGCTAAACTGATAAGATATCTAAATGTTATTCCATCCATTACGGGGGAATATGTTTCATCATAATCAAATCCGGGTCTCTGTGAAAACCCTTGGGCGACTAATCTCGCTTTGTATCTGACAATTTCATTTTTGTCATTTTTTTTCTTACAAAAACCCATCTGTATCCGACTGGCTTTATATTTTCTGGTGTTTTGACAATCGGTCCAAACACATTTCGTCTAGCCAGGGAATCCAATTCAGATTGGATTGCATCTTTCCATTTTGGCCAATCTTTTCTTTTCCGACATTCATCAACCGAATTTGGTTCATGATCCCCGTCATCATTTATGATGTCAAGTGCTATGTGGTACGAGAATACATTATCTATGATAATTGCATCTCGATTCCAAACATTTCTGCTTGTGACAAAATTGATTGATATTTCATTATTTTCAATTTCCTGTTCCTTTGGAACTGCAAGTTCCTGCTCATCTGGAGCAGTTTTCTCTTCAAGAGCTTCTTTTTCCTCTGGAATATTTTCTGCAATTTTGTCACTTTCAATGATTTGTGATCCTCTTTTCTTTCGAGGATTTTTATCTTTGGAACCTGGTGATCTACCACGCTTCAAGCGTGCAGTAGATTCATCTTTGGCACTTGTAAGTGGTCCCTCTGGGACATTAATTTTGATTGGAACATTTGCTGCCGGTATAAAAGATTTTGTTACTCTTTTAGAGTCGCATAATGCGTCCGGCAATTGATTTGCAATACTCTGCAAATGTACAATTCTTTGTACTTCTAGTTCACAATCATTTGTACGAGGATCGAAGAAATCTAACGGTGTTTTCCAGTTGATTTCTTTTTCTTTCTTTGGTTGATTTCTGTCTCCCCCTAATGTCGGGAAATGAGATTCGTCAAAATGACAATCTTTGAATTTCGCAGTAAATAAATCACCAGTTAATGGTTCGAGATATCGAATAATCGATGGTGATTCATACCCGACATATATTCCCAATCTACGTTGGGGACCCATCTTTGTGCGCTGAGGTGGTGCAATCGGGACATACACAGCGCAACCAAATATTCTGAGATGGGATATATTGGGTTCATGCCCAAATGTTAATTGTATAGGGGAGTATTCATGATAATGTGTCGGTCTTAACCGCACCAATTTTGCTGCATGTAATATTGCATGCCCCCAAGCTGTCAATGGCAATCCAGATCTCATTAATAATGGTCTGACAATTAATTGTAAACGCTTTATAAGCGATTCAGCAAGTCCATTCTGTGTATGGACATGAGCAACAGGATGCTCAACTGTTATGCCAATTGACATGCAGTATTCATCAAACCTCTGGGATGAATATTCACCAGCATTATCCAATCGGATATTTTTTATTGTATAATCAGGGAACTGTGCTCGTAATTTAATAATTTGAGCAAGTAACTTTGCAAACGCATGGTTGCGAGATGATAATAATGATACATTGGACCATCGTGTTGATGCATCAATTAGCACCATAAAATATTTAAATGGTCCACATGGTGGATCTATAGGTCCACATATATCGCCCTGAATTCTTTCAAGAAAACTGGGGCTTTCAGTTCCTACTTTTGTTGGTGAATGTTTGGAAATTAATTTTCCTTGGGAGCAAGCAACACATATATAATCATTATGTTGCAGCAATTTTTGTCCCTTTAATGAATGGCCATGACTATTTGTAATAATTCGCCTCATCATTGTAGAGCCGGGATGGCCTAGGCAATCATGCCATATCATATATTCATCAGTAAGCATATGGCTTCCAATAGACCTCTGGCCTATTTTGGGATGATATATATTAGTGGGCCTCTGGCCATCAATAAACCTCTGGTTTATTTGGGGAATATGAGACTTGTGGTCTAAGTGATAATTTTCAGTTGTATTTATCTTTGAAAAATACAATCCAGAAGACAGAGCTGGTAATTTTTCCAATACATATTTCTTTCCACGAGTGGTATTTGTAATTAATAAATATTCAACATTCTCTGAAGTCGATGTCTCGAGATGATACCCATTTTCTCGGATATCTTTAAAACTTAATAGATTTCTTCGAGACTTGGGAGATAGGAGTGCATTTTTCACAATTAATTTTGTTCCCTCTGGGAAAATAAGGTTGGCTGTGCCAATTCCTTTTATAATATTTGCACTACCACATATTGTGTTTATGCTTGTATCTCCCATTTTTAAATTGGAAAAATACCTTATGTCTTTTAGTATCGTGTGCGTTGAAGCACTATCAATAAGACATATATTATCACTTTTATAATTCCCCATTTGCTGTAATTAAAACAAGATATAATTAATATTAAGACAAGATTTAACATAAATAAGACATAACAATACAAAGATAATAATATAGCATAAAAAAATTAAAAGTGTAATAAAAACAATAATATAATAAAATGCAATGCAGTATTTAAATAAGACTGTATCATTAAAGAATTTTCACATCTTTAGATGGCATAATTAGCATATCAATAATGACCTTTTGTAATATTAATAGTGTCGTCAGCATTTTTTTTTCAACAAGGTATATTTCAACCTGTTTGTATCAAGTACTTGTACCAAATATTTGTCTGAACGACTAATCTTGGGACTATGTCCTCCTGCCATATTGGTAGCATTTTTCTTCAATTGCTTTGCCTTTTAGAGGCACAATTTCTGGCAATTATTTTGCCATTTAAGAATCTGACTTTGTCAGTACACATGACCAAACTAAAGACCCACGAAATCTGTTGGTATAACCGAACTAAGATTTATGGACTCTGTTGGTACTCATGTCATTTTTATTAATATCTTGTCACATATCTCAATTGTGACATTATTCAGAACATGATTGATTTATATCATTTACAGACTTATAGTCTTGCGGTCATTATGATGCCTCGCATTTGGGATTTCAGCCAAAAATCTTTATTTTATCAAAGAGCTGCCATTTGCCCCCACATTAAGGGAACTGTCACTATCTCTTATCAAAAATAAGAATTGGCAAGATGCTTATTTCCCATATATTGATCAATATGATCTTTTGACCGTTTTTTTTCGAGGTCTTGGCCTGTGGCCGTATATTTTTTTTTCTCTGCGGTCTAGGCATGTGGCCGTATTTTCTTTTATAATGGTCTTTTCTAGACCCATTGTTTCCAAAAAAACTTTAATATCCATATTTCAGGATAAATAATTAATCCTGGATCTTTCCAACAGCATAGATTCATGTTTTGACAAATTAGTCAGAATTGATATTGAAAATAGTTTGAATATATTACCTCAAGTGATTTTCTTCTGGATTTGAAAAAATTTTGGCAGAACCTCGGTATAAATTGAATTTTCAACAGAACTCCAATAGAACCTTGGTAGAATTGGCAAACTCCAATAGGGCTCGTGCTGATAACGTGTTGTGATAATATAACCTATTAGCTATATTAGACGTATATATGTATGTATGAAATGGAATCAATAAATATTATAGATGAAGAACGAACTGGAGGAGGAAGCTAATATATATATATATATATATATATATATATATATCAGAAAGCGGTGAAGAAAAATAAGAGCAAAGAGAGCAATAATAGAGCTGACTCAATCATTCATTTCATTTCATCAATCAATATATATAGAAAAATTACATAGCCTTTAGCTGCCTGACTTTATTATGATAGCGGCATCCATTATGTGATATGACATCCATTGCCGACACTATGTGGAGTCTTTTATAACATTTTGTTCATTTTAAATTTTACAAACAAGACATATGAATACAAAAAAATTATACCAATATTTTTACATCAGTGCTTAGAAGTGGATGTCTACGCAATAAATTCCCGTTTAAGATTGGTTATTGAAATAAATTCATATAACAACTGGGATTAAACAATAACAAATAGAAATTTAATCATAATTATGTCTATCTATATATGTTCAATAATACATTACCTGAATTAAACAAATGAAAATGAAATTTAAGCAATGATGTAAAGATAAACAGGAGTACTGATAAGAATAACAATGCTCTAAAAAAAACTGCACATGTACATGATAACTTGAAACCCTTCAAATTGGGCCTGGCTGATTAGGCAATATTGGGTTTACTAAATTCTTTTGGGCTCAACCGGCCCATAAATAAATAATAATAAATAAATAAATGAACAAATAATAAAGGTCAACCAGACATAAATATTTTTTTAATGGGTGTGTCACAAAAACACCCAAAAAAAAAAAATGGCAAAGAAAGACTAATTGACCTCGTGGTCAATTCAGAGCCTTTGCTTGGTTGGCAACTGGCAACTATTATTGGTGGATGCATACATTCCCATCCACCACAAAATAATACTCCTAATAATTGCGTCAATCTCCATTATTTGAAAGCTACTTATATATTTATTCACATTTTATATTGAAATTGAAAAAACACAAATAGAAAAACAAAAAGGGGATTCCCCATTGGAGGAAAAATTATTCCAAGATACTACTTGTGTGGAGTTGAGCTGGGAATGGACTACGGAGTCCCACTGCCGGATGTAAAGTGGACGCAGATGATCGGTGCCGGTCACGTGACCTCTGACGTGTGGTGGCCATATACGCGGAAAATTGTACCAGTCAGGGGCAGCATTGGAATATCACCTACATTCCAATGGCAATGAGCTGTTTTGATGGCATAATTGCCACGTGTCGAGTCGCCAGGCTGCCCAGCCGTGGGACCACCTTTGTTTTGCCGACACAGCGCCAGATCAGCATTTTTAGATCAATATACACATTTTACAGAAACATTTTTAGATCGATATGGAGTATAAGTATATTATCTTTTTTGTTTTAATATAAATTTTAAAATTTATTTTCTTTTTCAATTCACTTCCATTCATTAATATTTATATTAAAAGAAAATATATCTTGTCTTCATCTACTATATGTGATACTAAAATATCACATGTTACGCCTTTGGTTAAATTATGTGCTGAAATTGAATGAACATTCATTTTGGCATTGGTAGAAATAGAGAATCGCTGCCCTAACTTTTGGTTCGAAATGGGCAACGAAGCCCCGTACAATGCAAGTCTAATTTTTCTGTGTTCTGCCTATGGAATGAAATTTAATTACAGGCCCACATGGGTAGACGAAAACGACTTCAATCCCAACCAACCACTATTTGGGCTTCAATATTTTTAATTTTTTTATTTTTTCCTTTCTGCACTTTTTTGTCGGAAAGGCTGTTGCGAAACCAACCACAAAAATAAAGAAATTATTTTTCTATCACATAGTTATAATTATGATAAACCAAAAAAAAAAAAAAAAGTGCAATATTAATCATTCACATGAGGAAAATTTGTATTTATGAAATGATTGTAGAATCCAGGCAATATTTTTCAAATGGGCCCAATTAAAAAATTCTTTTGTTTATTATTTCAAACAACTCGGGGGTAGGGGTGTGCAAATTTCGGTCGAAACCGAACAAACCGACCGAACCGAACCGAATTTTACAATTTGGTTCGGTTTTTGGATTTTGGTTTGGTTTTTGGTTTTGAAAATCCAAAATTTCGGTTTTCGGTTCGGTTTTTGGTTTTTAAAAATCTACAATTCGGTTAACCGAACCGAACCGAAATTTAAATTATATATTTAAAAAATATATAAAATGCATTATGCCATTATATTATAAACACAAAATAATACCCCTATTCGGTGATTGTTTGTGTGGATGAGAGAGAAGTGACAACTACTGTTAAGAGTTTTGAGACTTTTATATTGTTTCGTATTTGAACTATTCAGTGACCGTTTCTTTATTTTGTCATTTCATTTGTGTGTAATTTGAACATTGCAATTTGGAATGGTTTACTATTATGCACTCATAGTTATATGTAGATATGATATTTTTGTTTGACAGGGAGAATTTACAGGTTTAAAATTGGTAATAGAAATGTTTTGATCAAAAAATATTTTATTTTTTAGAAAAACAATTCGGTTCGGTTCGGTTAACCGGTATAACCGAACCGAAATATTTCGGTTCGGTTATTTCGGTTTTCAGTAATTTTGGTTCGGTTTTGGTTTTTAGAAAAAATTCGGTTTTTAATTCGGTTTTGAAGTTTGGTTCGGTTCGGTTAACCGAACCGACCAATGCACACCCCTACTCGGGGGAAAAAAATAAATACGAAAATGAAATACTATTAAAACTTTAAATTTAAAGAATTCTGCGGTGGGTTTGGTGAGTCCTGGATCTTGGATCCGGGAGTGGCTGGGAATCGGCCTTAAGAAATAAAGCACTGAAACGTCTTTGTCCAGAAGATTTGGTAAATAAAATTGGATTCATTGATTGTGTATTTGTGTGTGTCCACATAATAATATCAGTATTATTTTATGTTATTGTAAGACTTCCGATTATGACTGATTTTGATAATGACAGTTAAAAAAAATTGGGTTTTAAAGTCTTATTAAGCAGTAATTAAGTTATTACAGGAGTCAGGAGGAGTACGTTTGTCTTCTTCTTACATTCACTTTCCCATGACGAAATTGGACAAAATGGGGCATGTCATGTTAAATATCCAAAAATGGTACGTATTTTAAAATTGTCACAGTGATAATTTCTTAAACAAAAGTAGTAGTAGTACTCCATGTGTATATTGAAGTCATTATCAGTTTATCACGATATGATAAAAATAACTTTTTTTCATTCACTTTGTTTAATGCTCGAGTGTCGTCACTTCAATTTTTGCTTCTTTTCCCCTTTCCCAAATAAAGCCTTATTTTCCCAATTTGCTATACTATTTAGGTATTTTCACACTACGTATGAAATTGCACCCATCTCCGAAAATTAAATGTTAGTATTTTTTTTTTCTAATATTATAGGAGTATATTTATAGGTGTAAAAGGATCCCGCAAATTAATTAAGTAATTCCTCTCAAGAAAATGGTTCTAAATGGCATGGACTTACCAAACGCAGTTGGCCTGAGTCGTATGGGACTCTGGCAATTCAAGCAAATGTCTCAGGTTCGAATATTTGTGTATGCAAAATTCTGTTTTGAAGAGACGACCCATCAATATCCACCAGCTCCTCGGGTAATTAGTATTTGGGCATAATGTTACTTTGGAATATCCGGTATACGCCAAAAATGGCATGAACTTAATATAGCCTGGAAATGTGACTATATTAAATATTTTTCCAATGTTTGTGCCAATATATAGTCAAATTATTTTGGTGAAGCTACCAGTGACTGTTAACTTGAACGGTAATAAAATCCTAGCTGCTTAAACGATGTCTCATATTCAAGCATTGTAAATGTAAAAAATCTATTTAAAACAACCCACTAAACGCATACTATCTATGTTTTTTAATAACCGCTCCATTTCTGTGTTTCACGCAATTCAAGACACGTATTTAAATTTTAATAACTCGAATTTTATATAAGTAAAAATTATAAAATTTTGATACTCTAAAACTACGTTATTGGACAAACCCATCAAAATTTCACTTGACTATGTTTTTATCTTATATAACTACATTAAATAATTTGATCAAAGTTATTTAATAAATAGTAAACACTATGCAAATGGTGCAATTATATCAAAACGGATGAAGTACATATTTCGAATTTAATATCTTAGCATTCATTTTTCATAGAGATGCCAAAGAAAGAACCCAAAGACTAAAGTAAACCATGCATAAATGTGTGCTTATGCACATACTTTCTCATACCATTGCTTGACAATTTTGAGAATCTTTTCTTTTTGCTGATATTTGTCTATCTTTTGTATTCTCTCTTTGCTGATTCTTCACTCCACTTTTCCCTCAACTATTTCATCTTCTTCTGGGCAATACTAATTAATCTTTACACTATAGATTTGGTTGAATATTAGTAGGAGTAGTATATGTTTAGTGGTCATTTATTGAGGATATTGTACATACTTCTATGAAATGTGAAAGGAAATGAGAGGATAACACCGGTAAATATAATAATGAATAATACAAATTTAATAATAGAATACAAATTTAATTCAAGTATAATACTACCTCCGTTTCTTTTTAAATGTTACGTTTCTCTTCTGCACGTTTGCCAATGCACATTTTAAACTATTAATAACTCAAATTCGGTACAAGTACAAATTCTAAAAATTTGATATTTAAAAACTACAAGATGAGACGAATCCAACAAGATCTCACTTGACTATATTTTATCTAGTATAACTATAAGAAAAATAGAAGTCAAAGTGCTTCAATGAACAGTAAAAAAAGTCAAAACGTAACATTTATTTAGAAACGGAGGGAGTAATAGAATATCATTGAGACAAGATCGGAGGATTATTAGTCAAACACAAATATAATTCACCCATTGAATATTTATGTGCCGGATTTAGCATTTGGACCATCTAAATAAAAATTAAATGATTTTACAATATAAAAGGTCAAGGCAACCGAGCCCAGAAGTCAACTACATCCGTTTTTTTTTAAACCTACATCATAATAATTGAAACTAATTAGCTGTAATAATAATAATAATAATAATAATAATAATAATAATAATAATAATAATAATAATAATAATAATAATTTTTTCTAACACATTATTTTTTTTATTATTTTGTAGATTATTAGGACTTATTTTTAGTAGTAATAAAATATTTACTCTTGATTTACAATCTATTAGAATGATTTATGAAATTTTACTCACTTAAACAAAGTGGAGTTTCGGATTGGAGTCTTGTAAATACAAAAATTACTTTAGACTCAGTGCTCAAACTTACTCTTTAGGCTAAAAGAATCTCAAGAAATTCCTTTGATTTAAAAAAAAATGTTAATTACTTTAATTTTAAACGATTCGGTTTGACTTTTGACTTTATGAATATAAAATTAACGGGCCCCAGATTATACATTATATTACGTCCAATTATTGCATTGTCAAATGTCATACGATGAAATATCCTTCTATCTCATTCTAATAATTACTCTTAACTAACCAAATGCTATACATGTAATTCCTCCGTTTTTGTGATAGTGCAACAAACATCCAATGCACGCAGTCCAATGCATATTTTGAACCATTAATAACTTAAGTTCGGTATAAGTAAAAATTTTAAAAGTTTGATATTTAAAAACTACATGACGAGACGAATCCAACAAGATCTCACTTGACTATGTTTTTCCTTGTATAACTATGATAAAAATTAGAGACAATCTCGAATAATAAATAGTAGCAAATAGTGCTTTGGTGCAATATCACAAAAACAGAGGTAGTACTTATTGTCAATTTGTCACACTATAAAATAAAAATAATTAAAAAAAAAAATCTGACAAGTAACCACAATTTTTTTTATTTAGAAGCATCTCGTTAGGAATATTTTAATTTATGCGGAATATTCTTTTTCTTGTGCATTTGTTGATATGATGCCTTCAGCTATAAGTATCACATTTTTTTTTGTCACACAAGGGAATAAATGGATGTAAATTTCAAACCATATAAATTACAATTGATAAATTTGATAAATAAGAGGGATAGTCATCGGGTAATGAATCGAACTCCTACCCATAAAGTTGAAGTTAATGACTTGATTATTACTCTATTAGGCCAAATCCTCATCTTTAGTAACACATTTTTTCTTTTTGAGTAGCCGAATTTAAAAAAATTGTGGTTGCATGCTTTTCATATTAAAAAAATCCTAACTTTTCAAGCACAAAAGCATTTCTAAAAATATTTAAAATAAATTGAAGAGGACAGATATAACAAGGGAAAGACCGAAATTTTTTTTTAAAAAAAATACTAATAAACCCATCAATAGTCAATAGAGGTGGCGAGGTACCCAAACCCTATATTTTTATTGTTTTGTTTTTAATATTTTAATTATATGGGTTAAAAATAATAATATTATAACAAAACAATATAAAGTTAAAGAGGAAATTCAAAGTATGTATATAAATTAAAAACTATGCATCATGCTTAATATTAGTATTATATTATTCTTATTTCTCCCATTTGTTTGCCTTTGGAATTATTCAATTCACACTTCAAACGTCACATTCTCTTTAGTAGTAAAAGTAAGCATACTTTTTGAGTGTGGTCCTCACTTTCCTTTTCTATTTACATTTATTTTAAATTTAATACAATTAAAATATTTATGTAAATTATCAAATATTTCACGTGGGATGAGGACTTAGCCCAAGTGGTTAAGTTCCCTGACTTCCAACGGAAGGTTGGAGGTTCGATTCCCACCGGCCCCCTATCCCTCCCCTTTATTTCCCTTTGTAATTGTGTGGCATGGGCTCCCACCACCCCTTTCCCAGGCCTTCAATGGCTCAGCCAAAAAAAAAAAAAAATATTTCACGCTATCTTCTTTAATTAGATTATAATAATATCCCCTCAAAAAAAATATGTTCTTGTTTGGAAATTAACTATTAGCTGTTAACTGGTTATATGAGTAATAAATAAGTTAGTCAAAATTAATTATTTGATAATTTTGAGACTATTTTTTGCTTACAATAAGTTGAAATAAAAAACTTTACTTCTTGCAGCAAATACAAAAAAAAAAAAAAAAAAGCTGAAGAAATACTATTTTAACTCATTTTATCTTTTAAAAAACTTATTTTATCTCATAAATAAATAATCTGATTCAATTTAACTATTTTATCAAATAACACTGTATATATCGTTTTAATGCCAGATTCATCCTTTAGATTTTTATTTATTTATTTTTATTTTTTTTGGTAACCTGTACCTGGATCCAGTCCGTTCTATGGTTATTGATTAGAAGAAATAGGTGGCAGTACCCGGTCAGGTTCTGTCCATTATCTTTTATGCCAGCCGCCAAAATTCCTCAACTTTTGTATCCGAAAAGGCATAAACACCCCTGGTTCGTAAAGTGGTTCGTGCACGAACCAGCAAATCATCACGAACCATAGTTAATCTATGTGATTAAGGAGAAAAGTTCATGTGAACTAGTTGGACAGTTGGAACGTATACGAACCAATTGGACCGTACACGAACCGCGATTTGTGACACACGACCAATTGGACAGGGGGTAATAGGTTCGTGGGATGATGGCCATGGATGATACACGAACCATTTGTTTTATTGAATAAAGACCACGAACCACTTTGATATTATGTTATGTATTTTAATATTATTAAATTTATACATTTGGACCGTATACATAATTTATTATGTATAGGTTCGTGTACATTTTAATATTAATAGGTTCGTGTATTATATTAATATATTAATAGGTTCGTGTATATTTTAATATTAAATTTATACATTTTAATATTAATAGGTTTGTGTATTATATTGTAAGGATTCGACTGTGTATTATACATAATTTATTATTATTGGTTCGTGTATAATTACACAAAATAGGGCGGTTCGTGTACGGTCCACGAGACACGAACCAGTCTCCATAATCATTCTTATTAATTAATCCATGGTTCGTGATTGAATATTTGGTTCGTGCACGAACCACACTACGAACCAAGGTCTTTTTGGCCTTTTCGGGTACAAAAGTTAAGGAATTTTGACGGCTGGCAAAAAAGATAAATGTCAGTACCTGACCGGGCACTGCGTGTGCGAACCCAGGTCATCTGAAAAGTTGTTGCCCCCATGTGAATAGCCTTGTGGGACATCCCCGCATGGACAAAAGACGAGATTTGATTGGTTCATATTTGGGTTCCGCGTGACGTGGCCTGCATGTGAGTTGACCTCTTTAATCTTTAAAACATGATTACTTTACCTCATTACTAATTTAAAACATCCGACAATCCTATTAATGGTGGAAAATGGAAGAAATCAGAGCCAGCCGGTTCGCCCAGCAAAGGTTTTTTTTTTTTTTTTTTTTGGGCGGGGTGGGGGTTCATTTTTTTTTAAATACTTTTATATTACATAAAAAAAATAAAAAGAAAGATAAATACCTGTACAAATATGTTAAATATATTCATAATATGCTTTATATCAAGCCCAAGTGGTTAAGTCCCCTGACTTCCAACGGAATGTTGGAGGTTCGATTCCCATCGGCCCCTATCCCTCCCCTTTATTCCCTTTGTAATTGTGTGGCATGAGCTTCCACCACCCCTTTCCCAGGCCTTCAATAGCTCATCCAAAAAAAAAATAATATGTTTTGTATCCAAAAAGATACTCCCTCCGTCCCACTAGAAGTGTGTCAAAACTTTTGGGCACGGTATTTTATGTGGGAATAGTTAGTATTTAATGTAGGGGTAGATAATATTTAAAGTAGGGGTAAATTAGTAATTGATGTGATGTGGTTGTAATGTGTTTGAATTTTTAATTGATTTATTTATGTGTGATGTGATGGTTGTGAGTTGAAATTTATTAATGGTAGTGGATTTAAAATTTTAGAGGGTGTTTGTTTGTGCGATTTGGGACAGATTATCTGATTATTGCGTTTGCAGAACACAAATAATCAGTTAATCATGTTTGTGTACTAACTTCCAATAATCTATTATTTGCGTTTTGAGGGAATGAAAACGCTATTTTCTTGCAGCAACATTTTGGTGCTGCAAGAAAATTGTGTTTAGCCAAAAATAGATTTTACCATATTTTTGCCTTTTGTGGTAATGAAAAATGCAAATCCAAACACTTTTTAATGATTATCTGATTATTGCGATTTGAAACAACATAAGCTCATCCAAACACTTAATTTTCTACAGCACGTTTTGTTACAGCAATTATCTGATTATCCATTTTCTAAACGCTGTAACACTTTTTAAAACGCACATCCAAACACCCTCTTAGTATACTACATTTATTTATTGATGTGATGTGATGGGTGTAGGTGGATGATTAATATTTGTTTGGATAAGCGGCAATAAAAGTGATTATTTGATTATTGCGATTTCAAAACGCAAATAATCAGTTTAACCGCTAAAAAATGGTGCTGCAAACCTGATTATTTGCGTTTTGAAAACGCAATAATCAAATAATTTATTTCATATCGCTTATCCAAACACCCACTTAATGATTTCCTAAAATAAAAATGAGACAAAGGTGTTGGGACATACCAAAAAAGGAAAGTGAAACATAAATAATGGGACGGAGGGAAATATATTAATAGGGGTTAGGGACTTACCATATTGGTCAAGTCTTCCGTTTCCCAATCATAGGTTGGGGGTTCGATCCTCACCTGGTCCGCTATCCCTCCCTTTATCCCCTTTGTAATTTGTGTGTTTTGGGCTATCACACACCTTTGCCGACACATGAGTGTCACCGCTGAAAAAAATATATATTAATAAAGATTTACTTTTTTTTCCCGTTTCTTCTACCAGAATTTGGAGACTTGTTATTTCCAACAATCGGTTCGTTCATTCATTTGCTATTAAGAGTTGTTATGTGTGCGATTAATTACTTCATTTGCTCCTACATTTCTATTATTAAGAATTTTTATTTATGTTAAAGTTACTCGTAAGAATTTGGTTGATGAATTGGCTTTAAAAAAAAAATGCTTGATGAGATTTTTTAAAGTGACACTATTTTTAGCTATTTACGGAGTTGCATTTTCAGATTATTTTTCTGATATATCAATTAATAAATTATTAAATTTATTTTTCTTATATAGAATCCTAAATGTAAGTTTTTGTTAAGGTTTGCTAGGAAGACTAATCCTACAAGTTAACATGAGTTATTTTCACGATCTCTCCTCCTATGACTACTTTAACTCAAACACGCTTACCATTGATTTCTTATAGGATGTTTACCAATAAAGAAAAATATATTGTTGGTATGAGTAAAAGTGTCGTTAAAATGTCTTATATCTTGCTAGCTAATATTGCTTTTATCTTAGTTCAATTTACAACATACTTCGGGCCCGTTTGGATTGGCTTTTGAAAAAAGCAGAAGCTAAAAGTAGAAGCAGAAGTCAAAAGCAAAAGCATGTAACTTTTGTGTTTGGATGGAATGTTTGAAAAGCGGCTTTTTCTAAAAAAATATGTTTGGATGAATAAAAATAAAAAGTGCTTTTGGAATGTGGTAATTACCAAAAAGGACGTGATACTTAATATGATAATAAGATATATTTATAGTGTAATTTATATTAAGTAGTGGGGGTATTTAAGTCCTTGCACATTTTACGAGGTGCTTTTGGCTTCTGCTTTTGGGAGAAGCACCCCTGGGCTGCTTCTCCCAGAAGCACTTTTTTGGCTTTTCGAGGTGCTTTTGCTTTTTCTTAAAAGACAAAACAAACACCTAATTTCCATTAGAAGTGCTTTTGGCAGAAGCAAAAGCCAAAAGCACCTCTCTAGAAGCCATTCCAAACGGCCTCTTCCTCCGTTTTGTTTATTTGCTACGTACCCACAATGCACGCAGTCCATTGCACATTTTAAACTATTAATAACTCAAGTTCGGTACAAGTAAAAATTCTAAAAATTCGATATTTAAAAAGTACACGATGAAACAAATCTAACAAGATCTCACTTGGCTATATTTTAACTTGTATAACTATGACAAAACTTTAAATCGAAGTATCCAAAACTCAAATGGGGCTATTATTTGAAAACAGGGGAAGTATAAATTATAAAGTTTTTCGTGAGGCTTTCAATGACGAGAAATTTACAGCGTGTTTTTTTTTAACATCCTATATATGCCAGGAAAAGAATGGTAGAAACTCATGTCACACAAATTACAGATGGATAAAATTGAGGGATAAGGGTCCGGTGGGGAATCGAACCCCCAACCTATAGATTGGGAGTTGGGAGATTTGATCACTAGGGTAAGTCAGTCCCTTTTCCAGCGTGGTTGATACATGATGGTAATTATTTCAATATTTTTTTTTTTTCTAGATTCCACATTTCCTTTTCATAAATTTATATCCCAATTTTGAACTATACTAGCACGATTTTTCTTTCAAATTGTGTTAAGTGATATACAATGGAAAATTAAGTACAATACTTCAAAAAAAATATTAAAAGCGAAAATATGAAACTAAACATATATAGATTATAAATATATATATATATATATATATTAATGTATAAAGGAAAAAATCTATCCAAATACAGTATAAAAGAAATATATATATATATATATTTACATATATAAATATAAACGGAGCTAGCATTTAAAAATGGGGAATGGGGACAGTAATATTATGAAAGAGTGTGCAATGTTTGTTCTTAAAGTCCTCATAAATGCATGAAAGGGATGAGTGATTTGGACTTTGGTATGAATAGTTTGATACGCAAATGAGTTTTATCGAGATTTTATTAATGGTAATAAATACATTCTATATTTTGATGTATCTTTAATATTATCTCTGTTTACGCAATCTAAAGCATATTTTTAATAATGAATAACTTACGTTGTGTATAAGTAAAAATTATAAAAATTTGATATTATAAAACTATAAGATGAAGCAATTCTAAGAAGATCCCAGCTGATTATGTTTTTTATTCTATAACTAATACTCCCGCCGTCCCACCTTAGATGTCATGTTTGATTTTTTTACACTGTTCATTGTTCAATTTTGACTTAATATTATTGTAAGTATATAATTGGAAAAAATAGCCGAGTTTGATATTGTTAGATTCGTTTAATTGTACAGTCTTCAAATATATATTTTACATAATTTTTACTTTTATATATTTTGAAATATTAACGATTAAAAAAGCGCATTTGATTGTGTGCAGAATTCAAACGTGACATATTAATTGGGACAAAGGGAGTATATAAACATAAATCAAGATTGAATAATTAATAGTGTAAAAAGACAAAACATTTCACTTTGACGGAAACAGAGATAGGACGGTATAAACGAATAGAAGTAACATCAATCATGCAATAAAAAAAGGGAAAAAAAACTCATTCCATTACATTACACAGTATTTTCTTCTATTTACAATTTTTTTTGTGACAGCCAGCGAAAGGAAGAATAGAATTCTATTTAAAAAGTTGAGTATATATTTTTTGGTGAATCAAGTTTAGTATATTTTTGAACTAATACTTATAACAAATGTATAACTAAAAAGTTCCATATATTATAGTATTTTGAAACTATATAATTAGATAATTATAGCAATAACTCACTTAATTATTTTTCATTCTTATATATTTATAATAAGATTAAATTAAAATAAATAAATTATAAAAATTAAAAGAGACATAAGGTCTGGTAATTTTTTGAAAGCAGACGATAATAACTCAGCAAAATGGGTGTTAAATTTTTTGGGGAGTTTTCTTATGTCTACAATTTGCTTGGGATATATAGTGAATTCCAGAAAGGTTTTGATTGAAGTTGACAATCAAGAGGTATATATATAGTGAATATCATCCATGGCTATGTCTTTGTTCAAGTTAAGGAAATGACTACCTGAAACTGGGAGATAGGAATATCATTTAGAAGAATTCATGGGGAAAGCAACAAAGAAAGCAGATCGCCTTCTTAGAGATAATTTTCCTAACTTTTGAACATCTTGTTAGGCTTCCTGAGAATTTACTTTATATTTTAATGACATGGTCTCCATGGAGATCCACCTTCATATTTTATTAAAAAAAATTAAAATTGGGTTGGTGGTTTTATACAATGGTCGACCAAATTATTTTTCCAACCTCATGGTCTCTAGCATTATGCCAATCAAAATTTGACACATGTATTATTTTCATTGGTTGATAAATTAGATTGATTTTGTTTATTTAATTAAAATTAATATATCTTTTATTTAATATAATTGTATGAAATATAAAATATATCAAAAATTTTATTGTTTAATTATCTATAAATAGACATCAATCTTGAGATGTTTTAACCCACTTTATAAAAATTTTCTTATTTTTTTTTATATATAACATACTCCATTTTTCTTTCTTTTCTAATTTTCCATGGAACCAATGATAATTTTAATTAATTTATTGTCTTTTAAAAATTTTAAAAAATGTTCTGATAAATAATAAGAATAATTATAATAAAATGGTTTGGTTGGTTGGGTGGTTATTCATAAAGTATGTAAAATTGGGGTGGTTGAGTTTGGATGGATATTGATGAATTGGAGGAGAGAGAAACAAATTAAATAATGAAATGATTGGATGGTTGGGTGATTGAGTGATTGGGTGGTCATGGATAATGGTAGTGTTATGGACTAGACTAGTGAGTCGAAGTGAATGCGTCGTCTCCCTCGCCTATAATTTACTACTAGTACTTCCTCCGTCTCATTATTTTTGTTACATTGCCCTTTGACACATATGTCGAGACACATTTTCAACAGTTAATAACTTAAATTGTGTACAACGAAAAATTATAAAAAGTTCATTGTCTAAAACTACAAGATTAGACGAATCTAACAAGATCTCACTTGACTATGTTTTTTCTTATATAGCTATACTAAAAATTTGAATCAAAGTCAAACAGTGAATAGTGCAAAAAAACCATCCGTAACAAATATGTTGAGACGGAGGTAGTACTATTATACTCGTATAACTACTACAGTGGCACAACCGTCTTTTCACTCATTCGCGCTGGAATTTTTCTCCAATTGTGCAAAGGTCAAAGTCAAACCAGACAAATCAGGCATTCCCTGATTCTTCAGGGTCAAAATTGTCCTTCCACCCAGCCCTATAAAGTACCGCTTTCCAATACACACTCCCACCATTTCTCTCTCTCTCTCTCTCTCTTCTCCGTTTCTCCACACTCGCAAAAAGGAGGGATTTTTTTTTTATTCTTTTTTTTTTTTTGGGTTTTTGCTTTTGGAGGAATCATTGGGCGCCCGGCGGCGGGTTTTTGTTCATCCTGGTTCTTGCCTTGCGCGTGGCGGTTTGGGCGCTGTGTTTTGAAAGTGAGTGGTTATTTGTGGAAGCGCGACCCTTTTTGTCGATCAATGAAACGGAGAAGCTTTTATTGGGTGTGTGGTGAAGACGGGTGATTGAATTTGAATTTGAGATTTCTTTTTACGGGAGGAGGAATCGAGGGTTTTGGAGAGGGGCTGGGGCGGACGGGGGTTTTGTGTGTATGGGGAAGATGGGGGCAGCTCTGGCGGCCGGGTTTGCGACGGCGGCTTGTGTGGCGGCGGCTCTAATTGTGGGGAGGAGGGCGAGGCGGCGGGGGGGATGGAGGCGGGTGTTGAAAGCGCTGGAGGAACTAGAGGAGAGGTGCAAGACTCCGGTCGGGCGGCTTCGGCAGGTTGTGGATGCTATGGCGGTTGAAATGCACGCTGGGTTGGCCTCTGAGGGTGGCTCGAAGCTTAAGATGCTTCTCACTCATGTTCAGAATCTTCCGACTGGGTAAACCCTTGATTCTTCAAGTTTTCCAGCACACGCATAAACAGAGAAAGACACACATTTTGATGCATTTGTTCATTGGTTGATTTGTTGGTCATGTCTTGGTGTGGGTGTGAGTGTTGGCTTCTTTAGGTCGTTTGATTATTATATTTTGAGGAATATTGTGGAGAACTTCAGTTTTAGTGTGTTTATGTAAGAATGTTGATTATTACTACATTTTAATGTGTGTTAATTTCTGATTCCCTTGTTAGTTCAATTGCTATGAAAACACTTTATTCTTGAAATGTTTGGAAGAATTTTGTTTTCTTCTTTAAATCCTTTTAAGATTAAGAATTTGCACTGTGCAATGTTAACTTTTCCTCTGCCTTTATAATTTATTTAATATCACTGTCCAGTACTTTGTTGTTCAGTTGTTCTGCTTTTTTTCTTGTGTTGTAGCCATTTTGATAAAGTTGTATATCAGCAGATATGCTATGTCCATGTTATTCTATAGGTGGAGTGCATGAGATATTATGACAGGGTTTTAAACATTTAATGTTTGTTCTTGGATTCATTACCTTAGTAGTAGTTTGATTCTTCAAGGCAAAGATTTTATTAGTGTAGTTTACAAATACATTTCTTTGTAGTTATTAATTGCCATGCTTGTTGTAATGCACATGGGGGAATATTTATTTTTGCGGCTTTCCCCTTTTGACGTGATCAGTCTTCAACAAGGGAGAATCTGAAGATTATGGGTAGTTCCTTTAATGATATCTCTTTCTCTTATTGTTTAGTGAAGTTGGCTTGACCCTTTGAGATTCTCGCACTTACATATAAAATGATACTCTGCATTGGTGGATATTTTTTGACATCACACGTGTAAAGTATACGTTAAAAGACTATACACTTTCCACCCCCTTTTGTAATGTAATATGCTTAAGAGCATTTATTCTCTGGATACAGTAAATATGTGTTTTCCCGAGATGTGAGGCACTCTTATCTATCATTGATAATATAATGATGTTAAATTAATATTTCTTCTAGTGATTAAATTGCTTGGAAGTTTTAGCTCTAGTGTGAGAGATTTCTGTTTTGGTTGATGCCGTGGTTGCTTTACATAGCTTTGAGATTGCTGATGCAGGATATTTTCCAATTCTCTGGTTATCTTTTCCGGTCTTGTTTTACCAGTTTTTTTTTTAATTTTTTTTTTATATTTGTAATTCTGAAAACTTTCCTAATGTAATCGATGAAGGTTCAAACTGCTCCTTTGTCCCTTTCACACTTTAAGATATAAACAAACCTTGTTTTCCAGGAACGAGAGGGGCATTTATTACGCTCTAGACATTGGTGGTACCAATTTCCGGATTGTACGGATTGAATTAGGAGGCCAAAGGTCTGCTATTAATGGGGCTGACGTTGAACGGAAGCCTGTTCCACAGCATCTGATGATCAACACCAGTGAGGTTGCTAAATTTGTTTATTTGCCTTGATGTCTTCTGTTTTCTTGATATTGAGATTTGAGAAAATTGTGATTGTTTTTCTTTACATCCTATTTCCACTTTCAGGAGCTATTTGATTTTATAGCAGCATCCTTGAAGGATTTTGTTGAAAGGGTAGAAAATGCTTCTGAGCCTGCTCAAGCAAACAGTGGGGAGCTTGGCTTCACCTTTTCTTTTCCTGTGAAACAGACTTCTTCATCATCAGGAACTCTAATCAAATGGACAAAAGGATTCTCTATTGCTGACATGGTTAGTTGTGTGACTTGTTCTTTTACCACCTCCTGTTTAGTGGCATTGCATTCATCAATTAAGCAGAAAGCTGTAAAATACGTTATACTAAAATTACCTGTTTCCACTTAAAATTTGAATATTTCCCATGTGTTTTCATTCACGAGGGCTACTTTGGTTTCTTATTAACATTTATGACATTTGTCAAGGAGTGATCTCCTGCTCTAGGTTTTACTGCTGGTCATAATTGATGTTACAAGAAAACTTGTGTTTTAACAATTAAAGATTGCTACAAAACCCTTTTTCCTTGAACTGGTTAAGTATTTGATCTTATAATGGGCGATCATGGCAGGTTGGTAAGGATGTTTCTCAGTGCCTAATGCAGGCAATGTCTCGAAAAGGCCTGAACATGCAGGTTGCTGCTCTTGTAAGCGTTCTATTTTTATCTATTCTTTAGGCTTTATTAAATGGTAAGGAATAAATTATTTTATGTGATTCTGTGTGGTTCAATTCCTAATGTGATATGAGCTTTTGCGGTGGGAGAGGATACAAGCCATGTGAAATTCTTTGCTATGATTTAAACATACAACGATTGTGAATTAATTCAAGAATCTTTTAACAATTTAAGCCAATCTATCTTTTTGTTGCTCAGGCAGAGCTAGTGCATGTGATTTATGCCTGCATTTTTTTTTTTATTTTTTTATTTTTTTTTACTTTATATCTTTTCCCATTATTTGTCTATCGAGTTCCTACACTCATTGGATCATATTTAGTTGTGTATTTGTATATATACACATTTGTTACAGTGACACATCACATGTGATTCCTCTTTCTGGTCCTTCCGGTGCAATTAAGTTTTTTAAATGCTTATTTGGTACATGTCATTTCTATTGCCTAAGTGCTATTTTGAAGAACCAGGCTTGGTTTACCTCATATTATTGCCACATTTTTTTATTAGATGTTTATGTTCTTTTTAGTGGGTGATTAATGTTTTACGATTTACTCTTTGAGCTTGCATCAATTAGACCTCGCTGTTCTGGCTTGTGCTAATTATTTTCAGTTCAAGATGGTTTCATATATGGTGCTAAATGTGCATTTCATATTTCATTCCAAAATTAAGGGAGACCGTGTTTATTTGCTTGCCTTGGGTGTTCCTTTATTTGTTGTGATGCTCACAGTTGCATGATTCATTCTATATTCTTGTTTAAGCAGATAAATGATTCTGTGGGGACCTTAGCTCTTGGTCATTATTATGATGAAGACACAGTAGCTGCTGTAATTTTTGGAACTGGTACTAATGCCTGTTATTTAGAGCGTGCAGATGCCATCATTAAATGCCAAGGCCTTCTTTCAAGTTCTGGAGGCATGGTATGATTCTTAGAAAATTGACCAACAAATGGTTCTTGTCATACACTGCACCCTTGGTTATGTTTTCTCATTCACCAGTTTTATCAGATTTGATGCCCTCTTTCTAAATTAATAGGTGGTTAACATTGAATGGGGAAATTTTTGGTCGTCCCATTTACCAAGAACATCTTATGATTTCGACTTGGATGCTGATAGCCCTAACCCAAATGATCAGGTGCTGTAAACTTTGGCTGGAAAATATCCCCAATTCCACAAATGATCTTTTTACTTTGGTATATTCCACAATTTAAGATTGGATGATGGTAATGATCTTGCTGCAGGGTTTTGAGAAAATGATATCTGGAATGTATCTTGGCGACATTGTTAGGAGAGTAATTCTTAGAATGTCGCAGGAGTCAGATGTTTTTGGATCCGTGTCTCCCAAATTACAAGAGCCATTTGTCTTGAGGTATCAACCCATTTTTTACATCTTTCTGCCTATTTTACTTTTGCACAACTTCACACCAGGAAGCACAAATACCAATGGAAAGTTGATCAAGACGATTAATCTCACTCGTTAAGTTTAAATACATTATGAAGCACATCAATAACAATATCAAAATCATTTCAGAAACATGCTATATGTTTCTTTGCTTTTCTTCACTAGAATCTATTATCTGACCGGCTCCAAAATTTGCAGCACCCCTATGGTTGCTGCTATGCATGAGGATTGTTCCCCTGACTTGAGTGAGGTTGCCAGAATACTAGAAGACACCTTCGAGGTTAACCTTTTCCATTCTATTTTCCTTCCCCCAGTTTGAATATTGCGAAGCCATGCATGACTAACACATTCTAATCTTTCATTTTACTGATGGCCATACCCCTCAGATTTCAAACATTCCCCTCAATGCAAGAAAGGTCATTGTGAAGGTATGTGACGTGGTAACCCATAGGGCAGCCAGCCTGGCTGCTGCTGGCATTGTGGGAATACTAAAGAAGATTGGCAGGGATGGGCATGGCGGGTTTGCAGGAGGTAAGAGCAAAGGCGTAAGCCACTTACCCATGCAAAGAACCGTAGTGGCTGTCGAAGGGGGACTATACACAAACTATAGAATGTTCAGAGAGTATCTGAATCAAGCAGCAGAGCAAATCTTAGGTGAGGATATCTCTCCCTATGTGGTTATAAAGGTAATAGAAGATGGGTCAAGCGTTGGGGCAGCTCTCCTAGCTGCAACTCATTCATCATCCTCCAGCCCCACCGTATATTTGCAGTAAATATATCTAAATATTTTATATATAATATCATATATAAATATATATATATATACACACACACCATTGGGATAAAATATATTCTTAGATATTCTAGGCCCTGTAAATTTATAGAAAAATCAATTTACATGTGTAGTAATGTAAATGAGTGCAGAAGGTAAAGAAGAAAAGGGCTGTGCATATATGGCATAGAATGAGTAGGGGGTCATAACCATTGCATAGGCTACAATTCTCAATGATATTTGGGGATTCATTTTAGATAATTAGAGTGATTATTGAATTGTGAAGCGTCTTCATTGATCTTATTGATGTATGTAGCGTAGATGTAGGTTCACTATGTGATATGTGCCTGAATAATTCATTTGTGTATTCTATTCATTCATTTGTTTCTTATCTTATTCATATTATCATATATGTTTGAAAGTAGGAAATATTTGAGGCTAATGATATTTCAGAATACATTTTTTCGAGTTGAAATTGAAAATAGTGAGGGTGTTCAACATGTACCCATATGTTGAAATTAAGGTCCCAAACATCTGAGTTGAAGAATGTTTGCTATGATGCGTTTATGGCCAGTTTCATACTCCCTTTGGCCAAAGCTAAAATGTCTCGATTAATTTTGGCACGAGAATTTTAGTAGTGAGTGGATGATAGTTAATGACAAGTGGATTAGTGGTAGGTAACAAGAGTAGTTGGTTATGTATTTAATTATTGTTTTGAAAAGTTTATTGGCGCTAGTCATTATTAAATTTTGACATAATGTTTTATTGTAGTTATATAAGAAAAAATTTAATCAGAAAGCGGATTATGTTTGACTTGTCTAATAACGTAGTTTAATTAATTTTTGTAAGTTTTTATATGTACATAATTTGAAGTATTAATTTGAGTATATGTTAGATTCAGGCATAATCATTGTGTCTTAGCTTACTTAAGTAAACTTTGTTTACTCATAAAGATTCACACCCATTTAATTAATTATGTGCAGTTCGAATTTCAAACGGACGTCACAATAAAGGACATTATTTATTTAAATTAAATATAAATGGTGTTATGATACTCGGAAATTTTACTCCCTCCGTTCTTGAAATATTGTCACATTGGTAAATTTGGTATTGTTCACACAAGCACTTTAACTTAAAGTTTTATCATAGTTATACAAGTTAAAATATAGTCAAGTGAGATCTTGTTAGATTTGTCTCATCGAGTAATTTTTAAATATCGAACTTTTAGAATTTTTATTTGTACCGATCTTGAGTTATTAATGGTTTAAAATTTGCATTATACTCTGAGCATTGTAGGTCCGTTACAATTTTTTAGAAGACAAAGGGAGTATATATCATACCAAAAAGAATTTAATACCCCAGTTTTCTTTGGGTCTGTTTTGCACGTCGAGCTGTAGCTGCAGCTGTAGGGAGCTATAGCTGTTGGGAGCTGTAGCTATCCATTTTTGCATAAATGTTCGGTACAAGTAGCTGTAGCTGTGAAAAATTATATTTTGAAGAGAAAAATTAATTAAATTTGGAAAGTAGCTTCCGAAAGCTCCGAAAAGCTACTTCTTGTAGCTTCTAAAAAGAAGATTTCAAAAGCTCCCAAAAGCTCGTGTACAGAACGGAGCTTTTGTTTTGCAATAAAAGCTAAAACCAGCAAAAGCTCCCAAAAGCTGCGTGTAGAACAGACCCTTCATTTAAATAAAAGACACTGCAAATCCTGTTCTCATGTATACTACATTTAACAATATAGTAGTTGTTGGGCTTTCCTGATAAGCCCTAACCCAACGATGGTTTTTTGGCAAAAGTTCAAACAGGACCATAAAAATGAAGATGTATTAATTTATCATGCATGCTATATACTTCTGATTACTAATTTTCCCCTTATCCTTTTTCATCAATAAAACCAAAGAATACCCAAAACTGTTATCTATATGTCTATCTTGAAAAGCTCTCTAATTTTCAATTTCCTGCAATAATTGTACAAATAATTCCATTGTAGCAAAATGCCTTGGTGTCCCCTTAATATCCATATGGTTTATTAATTGTTTTGAGTGGGCAACAGCCCTTGAATAGAAAGAGAGAAAAAAATCTACCAAGAATGGGCCTTAGCTTTTACATATAAAAAATACTATATAATGATGATGATGATATAATGCAAAAAATTTAAAGAAAAATAATTGTGATACAGACTAACTATATGTCCATGACATGACACCAGAATTGATCCCCACAATCTGTGTATTGTGTGACATTTCAACTACTTGCACAGACCACCACCTTTAAAGATTGATGGAGAAACCACATTTTGGATCCTTGAACTTGCCCATATACAAGTTACAAGGCCATATTCACCTCATGTAATAATCTACTTACACCTCTAAACCAACTTCATGTTCAAGTCTTCATTCAATTTAATTTAAAAAGACTGACCATATTGAACTCACAATCTTAACTAAATCCAAACCCAATGCTTAAATACCTTTTTTTTGGTAAATCAAAGGAATTTCTGGAGTATCTTAATTAGAGCCTCAAAAGTAAGTACTTTTCTTAGAACAGTTTTTTACACTCACAAAACTCGAAATCGAAGCATTACTTAAGAAAACTTCATAAAAAATGCAATACTATTTAGTGTGCAGGGGCTGGGGAAAAATACCGGATATACCGAATACCGCACATACCGTACCGAAAAAATACCGAGAATTCGGTACGGTAACGGTATAAATTTTTTTGATACCGCGGTGTACCGTTACCGTACCGAACTTCGGTATATATCGTAGTATCGGTATGTCGGTATATACCGCGATACCGGTATATACCACAATACCGATATGCTGGTATATAGCGAATGTTTGGTATGTCGGTATATACCGCGATACCGGTATGCCGGTTTGTATCGAAGGTTCGTTATATCGGTATATACCGAACTTACCGAAATATCGGTATAGTAACGGAAGGAAATATTTCATACCAAAAATTTTGGTATACCGAAGATCGGTATACCAAAAGAGGTTCGGTACGGCAACGGTATAAAAATTTTCATACCGTAAAGTTCGGTATGGTATACGGTATGGCGAAATTTTTTCGGTATATCGTACCGACCCACCCCTAAGTGTGCTATTGATAGCGGTGACAATGTTGCGGCACATTTTCACCACTTAATTACCACAGCAACAACAGAAAGAAAGGGATCAACATACTTTGGGTATTGATAATTAAAACCGGAATAGAAAAATAAAATAGCAAAAGGAATTGCAAAACTTCAATCTGTTAAAAAGTCCCAACTGCATCAATGTTAATAAAAATAAAATAAAATAAATTTTATTTGTTAATGTTTAGTGTCAATAAAAGTCCCAACTGGCATGTGAATTTTGGACAGCTGCCCCATTTTATTTTGGGTTCAATCTGTGGAAAAATTTTCATCTGCATCAATTCATTGCTCAATGCATGCAAGCATGATGATATATACATTCACTTTTTTTAGTCATACTCATACATATAAGAATTAAATTATCACAATACCTTAATTTTCACCTTTGTTATCGAGTAAACAAATCTTGAAAAAAAGAAAATGTAATTACCATTTTTTTTTTTTGGTTGCCAGCTTTAGTTAATGTTCATGCATTTAATTTATATTATACGCATATTATGGTGATTATCTAATCACCTCACCACTATAGTCTATATATGTATATACACAATTCTATGTGCGGTTGTTCTTGTTTTTAAATCGAAGCAGTATTATAAAGTCAAAACCACCAAAAGAAATTAATAATCCAAAGAAAAGAAAGTGAACAGTACTGAAACAATAAACAAAAGAATGTGGCTACCTAGCTAGCTCATAATTCATAATAATATACTGTACACAGTACACATATCCATTTTAGTTTGTTACCATAGCCAGGGAATGGGTCCCAAAAAAGGCCACATATATATGGTTCCTAAATCCTACCCCTTGCATTGTGCATGCATGCTCCTACAAATATTTATGCATGTATTTGGGGAAAAAAGGATTATTTAGTCATTTTTTCCAAAACATCCAAATCGGTCCGTGACTAATTTTTAGTTTCATATAGTCCCCTACGTTTGCTATTTTTTTTCAATTTGGTCCTAATTACGTAATTAGCCTAAGGTCGCTGACGTGACCGAAGTAAATCCCATTTTACATCCACGGTGGCCAATCTGGAGTCTCCACACATAACACACCAAATTAATAAATGTTTGAAATAAATATTTGAAGGCAGTCATAACATATCACTACTTTAATAAATAACTCTAGGCTCTAGTGGGTCAATTGAACCCTTCTTTACTGGGATGATGGCCATAGTTTCTACTTGGTTCGTATTGAGCCCTTCCTTATTGAGGTTACCCAACCCATAAAAAAACAACAACCATTCACAACAATAACATAGGAGTTTTGGTCAACAGCTACCGCAGTGCATTTTCTTTTCGGTCTCGGTGGTTTTTTGTGTTTCTCAAGAAAATAAAGACCAATTGTGATATATAATGCGTGCAAATGAATTGTTGGTGTTTTTTTATGGGTTGGGTAACCTCAATAAGGAATGGCTCAATGCGAACCAAGTAGAAACTATGTCCATCATCCCAGTGAAAAATGGTTCAATTGACTCGCTAGAATCATTTTTTAGAGTAGTGATGTGTTATGACAACCTTCAAACATTTATTAAAATAGTGTGTTATGTGTGGGGACTCCAAATTTGCCACAGTGTATGTAAAATGTGATATACTTTGGCCATATCAGCAACCTCATGCTAATTACATAATTAGGACCGAATTGAAAAAAATTAGCAAACGTAGAGGACTATATGGGGCAAAAAATTAGTAACGGACTGATTTGGACATTTTGAAAAGAAAAAGGACTAAAAAATCATTTTTTTCCATGTATTTGGTCAAAAGGGAGTCTTTTTACACAAGAGAATATATAGGGGTAGTATCATATATATACACATAAATACACAGTTCTTATGTAGTATTTAATTTGTTTTCTTTTTGAGTGTAACTAAAAAGAGGGCTAAAAGTTTCATAAACTCTTATCATCATGAAGAGAGCATTGGGGGATAGATAGATCCCCCACCTTGTGAGTTCCTCTTTAAGGCAATTTGTATATCCATGCATGGCCCATTTCAAGCTGTCCTTTAATGGATTCATTGCACTTGCTGGATTTGATTAATTTCCCCACCATGAGAGAGAAAGGTTTAATGGCTATTGTAATAAT
Organism: Hygrophila difformis; assembly: GCA_030278955.1. Classification (NCBI taxonomy): domain Eukaryota; kingdom Viridiplantae; phylum Streptophyta; class Magnoliopsida; order Lamiales; family Acanthaceae; genus Hygrophila; species Hygrophila difformis. The sequence goes on from JAOANR010000001.1 coordinate 11,058,648, forward strand.
AATAATAATAATTATTAGTAGTATTTTATTTGGGAAATAATAATAAATCATAATATATACTAATTAATTAATCATTCATTTAATGAATTGGCAACATCCATGAGATTTAGCTTGTGCATTATTTAATTTGTAGGGCTCCACTCGCTTGTGCCCCTCTTATCTTGACATGATCTACAAAAGGATTTTTAGTGCTTATAATTATAATATTTTGGGGGGAGATTTTAATTGGTTTTTGTTCCCCAACTAATGGTCTATTATTGTGTTTTTTTGGGAGAATAATTGTCATTATTACTAGGATTTCTGTGTCATTGAACAACCATTAAAATATATTCAAATGATTGGCTTGCCAACATAAATTACATGTGTGTGCGTGGAATTAATTAATCAGATGATTAAGTTGACAATATAGTAGCTAAATAGGAGCCATCAAGTCAAATCATGTGTCTAATTACTGCTTTTCTTAGTACTTTCTGTTCAAAAATGTGTGTACAGTACTAATTGATAGGAGTAGTACATATAATTAGCTTTAATTTGTTTGATACATTTAATCCATATTCTTGGGATATTCCTGGGGATATGATACTGAAAATTGGTGATGGATTGGACTAATGATTTGACTTTATAACAAACAAGAACCCATGTCAATGTCAACATATACATATGTCAATTGTTGGGCGGCATTTCTTTCTTTCTTTCTATCAATCAATTCCTTGCTCTTGAATTTTCCATTCTCAAGTTTTTAGTAGTAGTAGATCGTATGAATTGCTTTACAATGAATTAATTAATGTCACTTCATGATAAAAAAAAAGAATTTAAATCAATTGATGTCACGGGTCTGGGTTCATTCCCTTTCATTTCTGCCACTAACCACTTGTTGGTGGGAACAATCATAAAGATGATCAGCTCACTATTAGCCAAACTATGATTTTATTTTATTTTATTTTATTTTAAAAAAAAATGAAAAGTTGCAATGCTTTCATATCTAAGTGTCGTCGACCTCATTTTAAAATTGATTTAGCTCTTTTAATAATTAAACAAATAATTTTGGCTCCGAGTTATATTAATTATATATACCTTGAAGATAGGGGGCATGGTTTAATTAGGACGTTGTGCCACTTATATATGTCATTTGAAAATTTATGTAACTTGCCAACCACATTTGGAGATGAGGATAAAGTACTGGTAGATTATTTAAGTTTTATGTAGTTATCGAATTTGATCGCTAAACTTTTGGGAACTCAGAGGTTTCGATCGTGAATTTGATTGCTAATATATATAATGGCCGAATTTTGAAATCTGGCAACTTCGATAGACCGGAAAATTATTTAGTATTTATATGTGTGTGTGTGTTTTTTTTAAAGCTTTGAATTATAAAATATACTTTGTATATATATATGATTTGTATCAAGTTGTGGGATGAACAATCCCTAATTCTAAAGCTAAGCAGGTATTGTAGCTAACTCCAATTCAGTAGTACCTAACTTGGCTGTGTACGTTAATAAGGATACGGTGGCTATAATTAATTAATGTTAAGATTAAAAAATACTAATAATTTTCAATTCTAAATGTAACTATCGGGAACATCACGATATACCCAAAAAAATGTAAGTAATTAACTATCTTCAACCCAAATAATATCCTAGCTCCAAGATGAGTACACAACTACATGTAAATTGTTTAAAAATCCATTGCCTAGTGGACGGTATGCGCGCGTACACACACACACACACATATATATTTCGTGAAGTTATAGTACAATCTTGGAGGCAAGTAGATGTACTTTCCTTGGCCCAAAATAAAATTAAAAAATAAAAATAAAAAGAAAATTGAATATGATGATATTTTCCGAAATAACTTTAATTGAGTGTGAAAAAATTGATGAGGATAATAGAACTATAAATTATAAGTTGGGGGACTGATGAAGGTAAGAGGAGTGTGGTGAGGATTCTAAAGAAGTAGTATGAATTAGTAATAAGGTCATAAGGCCATATAATCATCAATTCCTCATTTTATAGTCTCATCAATCCATCTTTATATATATATATATATATATATATATATATATATATATATATCCTTAATTACCATTCTCACTATTCTCCCTTTGTGAATATATAAAATATAGTAGTATCCCTTTTTCACCATTCTCCCCTCACCAATTCAACCCCAATTGGAAAATTGATCGTGCTTATACATATGAGTTGAGGTGCTATATAAATTGGGACAAAGCATGCACAATTCTAAAGGTAAATGACAAGGTAGTATATCGGGTTGAATTTGATGGTCAGTTACTCTGTTTAAAGGTATTGTATTTTTCTTCATGGTGGGGAAATTAAGTGCTAGGTAATTCCTAGAAGTTGATGTTGAAGAATAATGGCTCATGAAATTAAAGGTGCACAGTTCTTTTGAATGTTGTTGGGTAAACCCGGTACCCTGTATTACCTATCTATTACAACCTTAAAGGCCTAAACTAGTGGGATTACATTGCTTGCTCACAAATACATGTTCACTCAAATAAAATGGAAACAGAAACAGAAAAACAGGAGCAAGGAGACGCCCAAGAGGAGCTGCTGCCTCGTCGTCCGTTTCCTGCCTCCGGCGGACAGGTCCGGCAGCCTCCGTTTCTGCTCCTCCGTTGGTCCAGGGGCTCCCTTCCGTTCTCCACTTTGATATCTACAAAAGATGGTAAGCAAGACACAAATAACAACAAATGTAAAATGAAATAGAGGTATACCAACGGATCTAGTTAGATCCGTTAACTAGTAGGCTCAGGAAGCCCATGAATGCCACCACTCAACCAAGAGCCATCACAGAAACCGGTCCATAAGGGAAGAGAAGGGTGCAGCCAACACACCGCCGGCACAAAGCCACCACCACCGCACTACTGCCGGAGCAGTGCCGGACTACACAGCTCCAACCGAGCCACCACCTTAGCCCAGCCTTCTGTTCGCGTCTTGGAGTCGCACGCCCTTGGCCGGAAAGCCTCTTTCCGGCGACCTAACGGTAGAGGCTCTAAGAAAGAGAGGTGCACACAGCCCTCACCGGAGTCCCAAGTCCGGCGTCCCTAACCCCGTGAAATCCTCACACCACTTGGCCCTAAACAGCTCTCACACACTTACAAGATCAACTAACAAATAGATGGAATGAGGTGAAGCAATTGGAGACTGAAGTCTCCAAACAGAGAGGCGCCGCTGGATGTGGGAGAAGTGGGGAAACAAATCTGATTATGGTTGCTTCAGTAGGGCTCGGTTGGGGGGGGGGGGGTATTTAAATAATAGAACATGGGCCTCAGCTTCCAGCATCATGGGCCTGGGTAATGACTGGGCCGGTCAGATAAATGGGCCAATATTGCAACAATCTCCACCTTGGACCATGTTATCTGTGTTACTCAAGAGTGTGCTCATTGGTGCTTCGGTGTCATCATCGCCTAGACATTTCCTTCACTTACCAGACCCTTACCAACAGTATACACAAAGTATCAAAGCAGTAAATCATGCATCAGAAGGAATTATCAACCAAAATCAAAGTGAAAGATTTTCATGCATGATAACAATTTCTCAGCAGGCAAACACTTAGTTCCCATATCAGCAGGATTAAATTCAGAAGCAATTTTATCCAGTTTAAGTTTTTCACACTCAACATTGTCTCTAATAAAGTGGTACTTAACATCAATATGCTTAGACCTATCATGAAAAACAGGATGTTTGCTTAACTGAATGGCAGATTGGCTATCAGAATATATGGTTATCTCATTCTTTAATCCTAGTTCATGCATCAGACCACTAAACCATATTCCCTCTTTAAAAGCTTCTGTTATGGCAATAAACTCAGATTCTGTAGTGGACAAGGCAACAACAGGTTGCAATTGAGATTTCCAACTCACACAAGAGCCACCTACAGTAAACACATAGGATGTAGTAGACTTCCTACTATCCTTATCATTAGCAAAGTTAGAGTCTACATAACCAGTCACAAATAAATCATCATTCCATTTAGCAAAACACAGAGAGTAATGCATAGACTTGATTAAGTATCTCAACAACCATTTCAGAGCTTCCCAATGTGGTCTACCAGGATTAGCCATAAATCTGCTTAAACAACTTATAGGATATGCTAAATCAGGCCTAGTAGAAATCATCAAATACATAACAGAACCAATGGCATGAGCATAAGGGACAGATTCCATATCTTTCATTTCAGATTCATTTTTAGGGCACTGTTCTTTAGTCAACAGAAAATGAGAAGCAAGAGGGCAACCAACAGGTTTAGCATTTGACATCTTGAATCTAGAGAGAACTTTTTTCACATATTCAGCTTGGTTAAGGAGTAGGGTTGAATTAGCCCTATCCCTAACTATATGCATTCCAAGAATGCATTTGGCTTCTCCTAGATTCTTCATGTCAAAACTCTTGTTCAAACAATTTTGAACCTCAACAATGCTTTTCATGCAAGGACTAACAAGCAACATATCATCAACATAAAGCAATAAGAACATAGGCACAGATTTCACATCTTTCAGATATAAGCAATGATCAAATTTAGATCTGGTGAATCCTATGTCTTTCATGCAATGATCAAACTTAATGTTCCACTGTCTAGGTGCTTGTTTTAGTCCATACAAAGCTTTTTTCAACAGGCATACATGATTGGGTTTGGTTTTATCCACAAAACCTTCAGGTTGCTTCATACAAATTTTCTTATCTATGTCACCATGCAAGAAAGCAGTTTTAACATCCATTTGTATAAGCTCCCAATCAAAATGAGCAACTAAGGCAAGCATTACTCTAATAGTAGTGAACTTAGCAACAGGTGCAAATATTTCAGAATAATCAACACCTTCTTTCTGAGTAAAGCCCTTAGCTACAAGCCTAGCCTTAAACCTCTCACCATGAGTTTCCTGTTTGATTTTAAAAATCCATTTACAATCAATCACAGAGATATTATCAGCCCTAGGAATCAACAGCCATGTCTCATTTTTATGTAATGATTCAATTTCCTCATTCATAGCACTAAGCCACTTACTAGCCTGTTTAGACTTAACAGCTTCAGAATATGATTTAGGCTCTAAATTATCAAGTTCTTCACACACAGTCATAGCATAAGCAGTAAGAACACAATCTGAGAACCTAGCAGGAGTTCTACCTACTCTTCTAGCTCTATCTCTAGCTAGCACATAATCATTCAAATCATGTTCAACAATATCATCATCATTCTGAGCTCCACCTTCATCAATATCATGGGTATCAGTTATGGGTTCCTCATTCGCATGCAAATTGGGATCAGCAATTTCAGCATTTTCAATCACATTAGGCACAGCAATGGGAGCAGGCAAATTCACAGAATGTTCCACAGAAGAAGACTCCACCTCAACAGAAGTACTATCATTCTCAAAAACTTTCATAGGAAATTCAGATTCATTAAAAATCGCATCCCTACTAACAATGATTTTAAAACCACCCCCTGATCTATCAAACAACCTGTAACCCTTAGTTCCCTCAGGATAACCTAAGAAAATACATTTCTTGGTTCTAGGGTCCAATTTATCATTACTAGTATGCACAAAAGCTGAACATCCAAAAACTCTAAGATGTTCATAATCGACAGGTTTACCAAAAAAGACAGAATCAGGAGATTTACCATTTAAAGGGGCATTGGGTGATTTATTAACTAAGTAAGCAGCTGTCATCAGTGCTTCACCCCAGAACTTCTTAGAAAGGCCAGTAGGTGCCATCAAGCACCTAACCTTTTCTAATAAAGTTCTGTTCATTCTTTCAATGACCCCATTCTGTTGAGGTGAGTAAGGAACAGATTTATGCCTTCTAATACCAGATTCAGCACACAAAGCATCCATATGATGATTACAAAATTCAAGCCCATTATCTGTCCTAAGTGTACCAATCTTTAAACCAGTTTGATTTTCAATCAAAGCTTTCCAGTGTTTAAAGTTCCCAAAAACATCAGATTTGTTTTGCATGAGAAATACCCAAACTTTTCTAGAAAAATCATCCATGATAGATAAAAAATATCTTCTACCACCATGTGTGGGCGTCGAAGAAGGACCCCACACATCAGCATGAATGTACTCCAGTACACGGGTGGATTTTATCCCAACGGGATATGAAGAGTTAAAAGACACTCTATGTTGTTTACCAGCTAAGCATGATTCACACAGATCAACTTCACATAGATCAGATTTCAAACAACCAGCATCTTTCAGATATTTCATGCCTTTATCACTCATATGCCCTAGTCTAGCATGCCACAAAAGCGTATTCTGTTTAACCTTATCAGAAATAGAACTAGAACTAGCAGCAAGAGCACAATTAACCACATTAGAGACCACATAAAGATTATGCTTGAGAATAGCCTTAAAAAGCATCAAATTCCCTTTGAACATTTTAATCATGTCATTACCAATTCTCCCTTCTAAACCTTTCTTCTGCAAGTTCGCAAGAGAAATCAAATTGTAAGACAAATCAGGCACATGCTTCACACCCTCAAGACAGAATCTTGTCCCATTCTCAAACTGTAAGACAATATTTCCTATACCTAAGACAGGACATCTATTGTCATTACCCATGTACACAAAGTCATCTTTAACAGATTGATATGAATCAAATAATTCAACATTAGGAGACATATGGGAGGTGCAACCTGAGTCTAACAACCACACAGATTTAGAAACATCTTTAGCCACATTGACATCAGAAAAACAATTCATATCATGAACCATCAAAAGCTCATCATGCCTAACTGCCACATCAGTCACAGCATTAACATCATTGTTCTGATTATCAACATGATTCTTCTCTTTCTTAGGGAGTCTACAATTTTTAATGAAGTGGCCCTTTTTACCGCAGTTGTAACATTTCTTATCATGTTTACCTCTTGACTGAGATCTATGTGATTTAGACTGACCCCTAGTATTGCTTCTGCCCCTATCATTATGCTGTTGGTGATTACTCTTTTTCCAAGACCTACCCCTAGTCATAAACACCTTATCAGAATGCTTAGAGGAATTCTTCATTTCAAGTTCTTTGTTCTTAAGACTCTTAATCACATGATCTAAAGTCAAGTCATCTCTAGCATACTGAATAGCAGATTTCACATCAGAATATGAATCAGGGATGGCATTCAATAACACAATAGGCACATAATCATCAATATGCTTATCACCAGTTGCTTTTATGTCTTGAACAAGTTTAGTGAAATTATCTAAACTCTCATCTAAGTCTCTAGATATATCCAATTTAAATTTAAAAAATTTACCAAGCAGGAATATTCTAGAAGACAGAGATGACTCAGCATATAGTTTAGACAGCCTCTCCCAAAGGTCCTTGGCTGTTTTGCAATCATTAACTTTTCTAAGCACAGCATCAGATAAACTAAGGATAATGGCAGATTTAGCAAGTTCATCAGTTTCAGTCTTTTTAGCTTCAGTCACATCTTTATCAAAGAGTTGATCAATTGCATTATAAACTCTTTGTTGGACAAGAACACAACGCATCTTAACTTGCCAGATGCTGAAGTCGTTCTTTCCATTGAAAGGAACTATGCTATTTGAGGTAGAAGCCATTATTGTGTTTGACCTTTTTAATCAGAATGAGCAAACAAGTGCTCAAACACTTAGCCAACTAATCACAATTACTTCCACCCTATAGCATATAACATCCTTTTAAATTTTTAAGCAAACCCAATTAATTTTGGGAGCCCAAAAATTTTGAGAATTGACCCAACTGTTGAGCAGGCCCAATTTAATTTAGGAGCCCAAACAGTTCAAACGGTCACTTTTCAAGTTTCAAGGATTTTTTCAGATTTCCAAAAAAAATGCACACTTCTCAATGCACTTTTCAGAACCACTTTTCAGGGATCAGAAATCACTTTTCAGTCCCCAAAAAATTTCAAATCCAACTTTACACACAAAGTGCACAGAAAGCAAATTAACACAGAAAATGCCACAATATCACACAAAGCAGATTAAGCACAGAGCTGTCAAATATCACAAATAACAGTTTAAGCATACAGATTCAAGAGCACAAAGCCTAATGCATGAAAAATCACATATTTCAAGCAACACATTCAAGAACCTGAAATAAACTTAAAACTGTAAAAGATGGGATAAGCTATTTCACCTTGCGGGGGTGCCTTGACCAACCCCCGTCCCAAAGTGGCCTATGGCTCTGATACCACTGTTGGGTAAACCCGGTACCCTGTATTACCTATCTATTACAACCTTAAAGGCCTAAACTAGTGGGATTACATTGCTTGCTCACAAATACATGTTCACTCAAATAAAATGGAAACAGAAACAGAAAAACAGGAGCAAGGAGACGCCCAAGAGGAGCTGCTGCCTCATCGTCCGTTTCCTGCCTCCGGCGGACAGGTCCGGCAGCCTCCGTTTCTGCTCCTCCGTTGGTCCAGGGGCTCCCTTCCGTTCTCCACTTTGATATCTACAAAAGATGGTAAGCAAGACACAAATAACAACAAATGTAAAATGAAATAGAGGTATACCAACGGATCTAGTTAGATCCGTTAACTAGTAGGCTCAGGAAGCCCATGAATGCCACCACTCAACCAAGAGCCATCACAGAAACCGGTCCATAAGGGAAGAGAAGGGTGCAGCCAACACACCGCCGGCACAAAGCCACCACCACCGCACTACTGCCGGAGCAGTGCCGGACTACACAGCTCCAACCGAGCCACCACCTTAGCCCAGCCTTCTGTTCGCGTCTTGGAGTCGCACGCCCTTGGGCGGAAAGCCTCTTTCCGGCGACCTAACGGTAGAGGCTCTAAGAAAGAGAGGTGCACACAGCCCTCACCGGAGTCCCAAGTCCGGCGTCCCTAACCCCGTGAAATCCTCACACCACTTGGCCCTAAACAGCTCTCACACACTTACAAGATCAACTAACAAATAGATGGAATGAGGTGAAGCAATTGGAGACTGAAGTCTCCAAACAGAGAGGCGCCGCTGGATGTGGGAGAAGTGGGGAAACAAATCTTATTATGGTTGCTTCAGTAGGGCTCGGTTGGGGGGGGGGGGGGTATTTAAATAATAGAACATGGGCCTCAGCTTCCAGCATCATGGGCCTGGGTAATGACTGGGCCGGTCAGATAAATGGGCCAATATTGCAACAAATGTGATAGGAGAGAAATATACTAATTGTAATCCTCATTTTGTAGGGTAAATTTGCAATCCTTGAAAGCTAATAAGTATGTTCCACTTGCTGCAATAAGATTGGATCGATATTATATTTCATTCCAATACAAATAACAAGAAGTCTACAACAGTATATTATCTTTATCTTATCTTTTTAACTTTGGAATAATTAACCCATGATGATATATTGATGAATAGCATATGCAGAGAAATTTAATTAATTAAACAACTCTATCCAAAACCAACTCAAGAGATGATAGCACGATGTAATGACATCATGCTCTTATTACTATGACGAACAAAGCTAACGATTTAACATCAACACCGTGTTGTCTGTAAAAGATTTTCTTTCTTAAGAAAATGGAGATAATAGTAATGAAAAAAAAAAAAAAATCTTGATCTTTGTAATGGCAAAGCTGCTAATGGCCCTACCCCTCAATGGATTATAAATGTCCATTTACAATATGTTTCCTGTTGAACAACAGTTGACTGAAGGGGACAGCAAGCCAAGACATCCACTCAAGAACAGGTTTCTCATTAATAGGAAAATATAAAGGAATCTTCAATAATTGATCAACCTGTCATCAAAACACACACACACACACACAGAGACACGAGTCTATTCATACCCCAATTGGGGACAAAAATAACTATGCAAATTTGTTCGCACATTTAACTTGTCTGTGTCTCAACATCGACTTCCCTGATCAGTAGCTAGGCTGTTATCTCATACTGTCAGGAATATTTTATTCCATTCCATTTATCTTTTAAAGAAAATACAACTATTTGGCAATATCCAGCGTTATTGTTTGAAAAATGATCCATTGCTGCTCGAGTTGAAATTGTACAATACATGTCTTAGTGAATGGCTAATTAAACTTCAAAGTTCAAACATGTGCAGGTTTGCTACTTATAAAAACGTGTAATCTTTTTGACATGTGCTTTCTATTTTGCCCTAGTACAAATTTTTCATTGAAGAAAAACAGACAAACAAAAGATGCGAAATTGGGTATTCAGCTAGTGTGTGGCAGCTGAGGATAACTGCCAAAATTTGGACCGAAAGGCGAAGGGGGAAGCCCTTGGCTGCTTGCATCATTCTCGGCTTTTATTGCTCCGAATGCCTTTGCTCTCTGCAAGAAAAAGAAAAAAAAAAAAAAAAGGAACTTTCATATTAGGGACAGAATTAAAGAACACAAACAATTAATCAAGAGCTTGTTTGAGGTTGTAGGAACATGCCTGGATTGTCTCAATGGCGTCTGTGTCCGAGTTGAAGTCGTAGTACGTGCTGGCTGCTGTGAGCTTCATCGAAAGAAACTGGATTCGAACGAAAAGAAACACAAGAATTGTGTCAAAATTATGCTAAATTTCCTTCAATTTTTCACATTGTTGAGGTAATAAGAACTTCAAAAGAAAACCTAAATAGAGGTTTAATTTGCTCACCTCCACTTGATTTTGCAAAGACTGGACATAGTTGATGATCTCATCCAGCATCACTGCCATCCCCATGGTCTTGTAGCATCCTGGAACAATGTCTTGCAGGCATCGTAACCGTTCGTTGATTTTTCCTCTTCTTACCTGATGTATTAGCAAATGATTACAAGGCCTTAATTTTGTGCTTTCCTAAGATGATAGTGCCTAGTGTTGTAATAGCTTCAGAAAAAAGACTTACCCTTTCTGCTAAACTATGGCTATCGGTTGCTTGGCCGCGTTTGGCTCTGACATGGATCACTTCCCTCGGCTTTTCCTCTTCCAATTTCACCTTCTTCCCTCTTCCCCCGCGCTGCCATTGAAGGACATACCAAACCATCAAATTGTGCCCTAATTTAACATCAATTTCAAATTCAAGAATCCAAAAAAAGGGGCTTACAGTTGTCTTTGATCCGTGATTCCCATTGTTAGAAACTTGATGAGGCGAAGAATATACGGAGCTATTGGCGGGACTGCTTTCGGATGTGCTGATATCCATGACTCCTCTCCTTTTCCTGGAGACAACTGCAGGGTCCTCGACAGGAACAGCCATGTTATTCTTGTCCGGGCGGATGAACAATCCAGGGAGACTCTCCAGGGTTCCAGCGCAATAATCAGGCAGCTGAGGAAAGATGCTGTCTGTGGGAAACCCCATGAAATTGGGGGAGTTCAAACCTGCAGACAGGCCAATCCCTGGATTCAACAGCCCTGGAAAATGGTTCATGGGATGATCGAGGATAATTGGATCCAACTCAGCTAGAGAAAAAGATTGCTTCAGGTTCTGTAAGAGGTGATGATGATCGGCCATATCTCAGCTTCAAGAATATAATAACACCACTAACTATTGTGTGAAGCTTTTTTTTTTTTTTGGCTTGGCAGCTTTCTCTAGTTTTTAAATTAGGAATATAGGTATGTATGTGTATATATACAGGCCTAGGCTACATAGGCTAAGGAATATATTTTTCATTTGAATTCTTTCACAAGGGGAGAAAGGGGTTAAATAGGGCACCAATAATTTTAGAAACCCCCAATCCCAAAGAGATTTTTCTCTCCTATGTGGCTTCCACGTAGGAGAGAGGGAGAGAAACAGGTTACCTAAGGCAAGCTAAGGCTATATGGTAGGAATCAAACTGAGTTCCTGTTATTCTTTTTTTTTTTTTTTCTTTCATTATGCTACTTACTACTTCAGTTAAGTTAAAAACCCATTAAAATTTTCTCTACAAAATGAAATCTATAGTGCATGTTAATTTTTATCTAAAAAATACTAAAGTTATAGAAAAAGTTAGAAATTTTCTTTTAAAAAAAAGTTAAATAGGTGGTAAATTGGTATATGGCTTAGGAAAGATGAAAGAGTAAAATTAAGAGCTCATTTTGGATTCTTTAATTTACCCTTGTATGTGCTTTAGAGGCTGCCGCGTGGCAAATTAGGCTTCTATGGTTTCCAGTTCCTTGTGGATCCCATTTTCAGGGGATTTATCCAAAACACTGGAGGGTCCATTTTCTTGCAGGTTGCAGCAGTCATATCTCCAGTGAGAGGGATGAGTGGAATTGGGAAAAAAAATTGTAAAAGGATGCAAGTTTTGCAGCTGGACACTTCCTTACATCATTTAATAGCATACATGAAATGAGGACAATTTTATCAACAGTTTTTGACAAGACCTAAGTGCTGTGCAATTTGTGACCCACCCACAGTTTTGCTCCATTCTCCTAATAAGCAGACTTTAAACTCATTCTCCCACCCTGGGCCGAATGACAAATGGGTCCAGCTATAATTGGTATACGCCCCAAACTTATCCCAAATCGAATGGTTTTGAACAGCACTATGATTTATGAGCTGCAGCCTGCGTGTTACAGTCATCCAATTTAAAATTCATGGTGGATTATATTTTATGAATTCTGGGTGAAAGCTATCTGGTTCTTAATTAGATCCCCACCCTTCAAATACAGTATTATTTTAAATAGTAAGGATTAAACCCTCATTTAACTTTTAACAAGGCCAAGTTGTGTGAGTGTCTTCAAAAGAAGTTAAAATTAGGTGGGGTTTCAAGTTTTTCTGAATCCAGCCCATTGCCATTCCTCTCAGTGCATCTTCTGTAGGAAGAACAGCAGTTTTACTGTGGTTTGGCCATTTTGGTTTGGGATAAAGACTGCCATGTTTGTGGCTGAGAAATGTCTTAAACAAAGATTAAAAAAAAAAAAAAAAAAAAGGTGTTCTTTTACAAGGCTAGGTCGGCTGAACTCATATGGGTGCCACCCAAAGCACAAACTAGCTTTGGGCCCATGAAATGCCTCCAATACTTGCATTAATCCAAATCCAATAATTATTAGTAGTATGCAATACATTGCATCGGTCATCCAAGCCTATTGTCCCCATGTGGGTGTGATCCGCTGTCACTTTTGGGAAATGTGCTGCGAGCAGATGAGACAAGTAACAATTTACTTGCAGAGTCACTGCCGGATAGAATTTTGCTGGCTTCTGTGGCATTTTGATTTTTGGACAATATAATGTCACTGTTCTGCTACTATTCTCTGCCTTACAAATACAATACAAACATTAGAGTCCCTTCCAAGTTCGAAGCATATCTAAAAGGAGGTAAGAAAACCAGGTACAATGTCAATCATTGGTATTCTACAAAGAAGGTTCAGTTTTGTATAAATGACACTGAATGAATTCAATGGATTCACTTGAGTGCATAAAAGTTCAATGATTATTATCATTTCTTCATTTATAAGCTGCCAAATGTAAGACTGTTTCTTGTATTTGTTTGAATGTGAGGCAACTACTTGCATAAGTTGCATTGATGTGGCACCTTTTCTTGCCAATCATACAGAGTAAAAGGCTCAAAAAACGTGTTATATATATATATATATGTGCGCACGGGAGAACTCACAGTTTATTGACACCTTGACAACCATATTCGAGTACAAGTTGTTTGCCGTATGAAAAAACATATCAACAGACCAAGATCAAAATTCAAAATCACACAAGAAACCCGCCACATTTCGTATATCTCAACAACATTTGTAAGTAACAGGTTGACGCTTACATCTGTCCAGTTACGAGTTTTTCAGAGCTGACAAAGCATCCTTTGTTGTGGCTGAGATAACAGCATCTGAAGCGTTGGGCAGGTAGTAGTATTTCCCTGAAAATTTGTGGCACTGGTGTTAGCGAAAAAAGCTTCACAATTTCAAGAGCTTGGATGAGTAGTAGGATATAAATGACGGACCTTGAGCAACTCGGGCAATTTCTTTGGCGAAACCAGTTGAAACGAATTTGTTCTCAGTATCGATGACAAGAAGGGACATCCCTGCTTTGTATATTTTTCCTGCAACCTCGAGGATTTCGTCCTGAAAGCAAAAATTAAAAATAAAGGGCATGCATCGCAGGGTCGAATATATGTATAAACTAGGGGTGGCACGGGACACCACTTAAATTAATTAAACTGCTATTTTAAAGTAGATCTTTTTTTTATATATTTAACTAGATTAGGCATAGTGACACCACAATTATTCATTCCAACCAAGTTTTCTCAATATTTTTGTGTTGTAATTACTATCCATAATTTCAGTATAGCTTTCACTATTTTTTGGGACACCAATTAGAAAATTTTCTGCATCCGCCACTGATGCATCGCATTGATTGTATTTGTACTTTTTGCATACAATTAACGGGTACATTTGAATCCATTTGAAGGCGTGAATACAATTAAAGCAAGTTTCATGTACTCGGGGATTAAGCAAAGTGAAAATTAGATTTACAATGTTGTAACAATGTCCCAATGGTTTTACCTTCAACTCTTGAGTAGATGGTCGAGGCATATCTGCACTGGCTTCAGGGTCAGTAGACTTTTTCAGTGATACGTTGGCCCTTCCATCGGTTATGGCAACAATCATTATGCGTCCAACATCACCACTTTTCTCTGCATTCATGCCAACTCTGACAGCCTGCAAGGAAACGGTTAAACTGGGAGTCAAAAGACAATAATAACTTAACAGCAGATAGTTTTCGACAAATCACACTTCATAAAAATAAATAAAATAAATTTTTTAAAGAAAAAGCCACGTTTTTTTTCCAAACTAGTATAGATATTTATTTAGTTGAAGTTGACAGAAGTAGAAGCTCTTTGTATCCTAATAAATCAGAAATTTGGGCAAAAATGAAGCAAAATCAGAAGAAAGATGCAGAGAGGGGCTTTTAACGGATGCAAATTTAAGACCAATGTATTGTGCAATAGCATCTGGAAAAGTCGTTATAACTAAATTTCATACCGTAGTTAGACCATGTGCAAGAGGAGACCCACCGCCACATGGAAGTCTCTCTAGACGTTTTCTTGCCATGGCAATTGATCTGGAAGGAGGCAATAGAACTTCTGCAGCATCTCCGCGAAATGGTATAATACAGACCTATTTAAAACTCAAAGTGTAAGAAATTATTCCTTTTCTGCGTTAATGGAAGTTAATACTTGAAAATATTCTGCTCTCCTTTCAGAAAATTTGACAAATGGGAAAACACAATGCAAAGTCTACTGAACAATATAATTGAAGGCAACAAGACCCAGAGTCAGAACATTTGGTATCAAAAAGCCTTCACTTAAACACACCTGATCTCTGCTTGTATAACTTTCTGCAAGCAGCTTAAGTGCTGCACCCTTGGCATTTTGCATTCTGTTCAATGCCATGCTTCCACTTGCATCAACAACAAATATTACCTGTCATTATTACGAAATCAAAGTTCTCAAACTCTCATGGAATACCCAGTACACATGATAAGCCCCTAGCACAAAGATGGCATACGAAAGCATACAAGATCAGCATTTTTTAAGGCGTGTTAATGGTAACACCACCACAAGACATTTTAAATTAAAGTGATTGCTGGATCACCCTATCCCTCAACCAAGTGATACATTAGCAGTTTTACATCTTCCCGATGATTATGACATCATGCTATCCATACTGTAACTGTAGCCTGTAGGTTAGAGAATGACGGTGCTCTAAAAACATGTAAATTTTTTTTTATCTAGAAAACATAACAGAAATCATACCAAGAAAGAAAAATAGTAGGTTAAATATAACATGGATTCACAAGATTAGATAACAATAGAAGAAATGACCAAAACTCTACCAGAGCTCCTGCTTTGCGAGCCATTCTTTTAGCCCGCATGTCTGTCTTTTCAACATAAACTTTTCTATTGTTCTGGATATCCTTTTGTCTTCGCAACTTCTGATAAGGTGCCGCTGCTCTTAGAGTTGCATCAACGGCCAGCCTCCTTACAGGACCCTGCTTTTTATTGGGAAAAATCATTATAGAAATTTCTAGAAGAAAAGAAAACAAACTTGAGATAGAATTAATCCTCACTTTGAACACTGCTGTAGAAAATTATTGAGAATTTTTTCTACAAGCAATCTATATTAGTTCTACGCTTAAACCTCCACCTTTCCAAGGTCTTAAAATTCAAATACCCTTAAATAGAAGATCCAAGAAAGGGTCCGACCTTTGGAAGCATTGGCTTAATATACCGGCCCCTATCTTCAGAAAATATAACATTTTTTGCTCTCCCAGCTTTACCACGCCGTCTCTGTGCTTGCTGTGCAAAGAAGAGAAGCTTCTCATCTACTAAACCTCCTTCAGCATCAAAGATAAACTCCTCGGGTAGTTGTTCCTGTTGCTGCTCATTCTCTTCATTATTCTCATCCTGTGAAGGAAAAAGGCACTCTAGCATGTAGACAAGCAAAACAATCCACCTAAATATATTCATGATCGCACAATTTCATCCTAAAATAATGTATAAAATCATATTGGGGAAGAAAACAGAGATGGGGCAAAGAAATTAGGTGATTTCAAGTAAACCTCTTGATCTTCCTCTTCATCCTGCTCTTCCCCAGGATCCTGATTTTGTGGAGGGGGAGGAGGTGGCGGTTGCTGGTTTTGCTGGTCCTGTGGGCTGTCATTAAGGATAGAGCGCGGAAGGATGACTAACTCCACCTGCATGAAAAGTGGACTATCCTCATTTAATTGTATGATGTGATCTCCACAAATTAATTACCATTCCTATTAAAATAAAATGCTTGATGTGGGTGCAGGTGCCAGTATGAAGCCATATGCCCATATCCAATATTATTGTCTTCAGGAAATCAAAAATTATCTGTAGTTCTTCCAATTATTACTCTTCAACTGTTAAACCAGACTGTAATTTTGAGTTGTAAACAAATTTAACACTCTCTTAATGGTTTGACTTGCTCTTCAGAAAAAAAGTATATTCAGTGGTAATGAAAGCTGTCATTTGTTGACAAGATTACTTTATGTGCTCTAAACTAGGATTACAGTACAAGCAATAGACATTGCCTTTGAACCAACAGATAAATGATATACCATCAAGTGCATGATACATCAACTGCTTGGAGAATTATTCCTAATTTGAAGTTCTTTCACATTAACTCTGCAGTTCACATCTTCAGAATAATTGGAGCAAACCATTGTGAAAAGTAATAAACGATTCATGAATTGCGGTTTCAGAGAGGATAATAACTCTTCCTTTCAAATTTTTATACAACCTTCAATGGTGCCATGTGAAGCAGTGATCCAAAAAGAAATAATATTGTTTGACTTACAGCTTTCTTCAGGTCATCTACACCAACTCTTTCACGACCCTCCATTGCAGCTAAACATCTGGCCACTCGTGCAGCATATAGCTCAGCCCTGTGGCCCTGCCATTCTAGATGTTAAACACTACAGAGTGTTCATTGCAGACAAGTTTGTGTGAGTTTATCTTCTTTCATATATTTCAATAAAGAAACAGTTGTCAAAAACTATCACATCTCTGCATCTTAATCCAAGTTCTGGTCGCTTGCTTCTAAGCACAAATTAATGAATCAACGTGGCCTGAGTTCCATTGATTTTGTTTTGTAATCCTTATCCAATGCATTGCATACAAGATGATCATGTGGATTATTTTTATTCTACTGCAAGGATTTCCTTCTCGCTTTCATTATCTGTACCAATAATATGAACCAAGGTTATTAAGGCCAGGTTTTAAGGCAAGGCTACCAAGTACTGCCAAACCACCTCGGCGATAGGCAGAGGGAGAGAGAATTAGAGGTGGTTGGACTCCTCTAAAAAGCATAGGCAGAGAGTTAGAAAAGGAAGAACAATAGTCATGGACTCCATGAAAACCCATCAGATGGAAGACATAGGCAGAGAGTTAGATATTGGACTTCCCTAAAAAACCCACTGACTTGAGTTTGGTAGACTCTGAAATGCACATATAAAATATATGAAAAATAAAAAATCCTATGGCATGCACTCACTTGAAAGTTGAAACAGAGCTCTTGGTAGGTTGCATGCGAAATCCAAGCATGAGTTTATAAATAAATTCATTCTTATAAGGGGATATTATTAGGATGTCAAGTATGGAATAATAAGAAACAAGAACAGAACCTGACTAGGATGAAGTTCTCAAACAGATATTTAATTGGGCTGAAATATTTCAATTGCTATCAAATGTCCATTTATTTTCCTACATAATAACTTTTTGTTACACATTTTGTAGTTTTAATTATGAATATTACGGGATGTTTGGTTGGGGGGATCCAAGATTTCCGGCAGGAATCTTGAATATAAAATGTAAGATGCCCATGTTTGGTTTGATGGAAGTTTAGAGTGGGAATGTCACATTTCCACAATGGTTGGAATCTTTGTGGTTTTGCGATTCCCACTCAATTGTGAGGTAATCTTAGATTACCGGGCATCTTTCACTTTCTTTAATAATGTTGTTCTGGGCTTTAGTGCTTTAAACTGCTTAACTGAGAGTATGACATTACAGCAAACCAAATTATCAAGTATTATTATTGAAAGGATAATTCTTCTTGTTCAAGTATGATGGTAGCAGGGCATGATTATATTTTAATTGTCAGTGCCTTCAGAAAATTTAGAAGAGTGTAAAATCAAAACCTGGCAACCGCCCCGGATCGCTTCCATGACAAGATACTTTAATTGCTCTCTGCCAATCGTAACATCTTTCAAGTATTCTCTAGCCAAAATTATCTGCATGGATTAATGATAAGTTATATTTACTGAGTTGTTAGTATAAAACATTCAATGTGCATCAGAAACGTGAATAGTGCGACCAAACAAGTTTCCACAAACATGAAGTCAATGGTCTTATGTTAAATTTTTATTCACATCAAGCATAACCAATGATCCATAGATCCAACCCCGAAGCTTTCATGAAACAAACATCTTCGGAATACAGAAGAATGACACTCAAAAAGTGAGAAATGTGCTGATAATCTGATGCAATCAGTTGCCAATTTCATTGTCGTAACTCGTAAGACTTCCCAAAAAATTTCCACTTTTAGGCACATGCATTCAACTTTCGGGGAAAAACCAGACACCTGTTTTGACAATGTAAAACTGAAAAGACAATTACTGCTAAAACTTGAGAAATCTTAATGTAACATATATACAAGTGTGTGAGGATGCAAAATGTCCACAACAGTCTTCAAACTTATAAAGTAGGTTATATCAGTACAAATATTCGAGTGACCCAGGGTTCAACCCTAGTGTATGCACTTCCTACCCACGTGTACCTTGAGGTATTAGTCTTGGGCTTTACAGAGGTCTGGAGACACCCAAAAAAAAAGTAAAACAATAATTTGGTGGAATCAAGGAAGATCAACCCCAACAACAGACAATTTCACACAACATTCTTTTTTGGAATATCAGTAATTATTTCACATCATACTCATTAGGAACCGCAAGTTTTGAATGTATTCATTGCTGATATCCTATATGGTATAATATAATCGTTGTCCATATTTTGCCAACCCAGTATTACCTGTGTCTTTCCAAGTTCCATCTCTTCCTCAACCATTTTGAAAACCTCACTACTTTGTTCTTGAAACTGTGTTGCGACTTCAACAGCTGCAACACGGTCTTCAAAACTCATTGGAAGATCTGCACTGCAGAAGAATGAAGTCATTTGAAAATGTTGCAACATATTTTAAACAAAGAAATGATGACCCATTAGTCAATGCAAAGTTCAAAATGTGGATATGTTATAGGCAGAGAGTAATAGCTATTCAAAGTTTGAGTTACATGGTTAAATTACAAACTTTTAAAATTTAAGATTATTAGTGTATACATATAATATAGAGTAAACAATGAATGTCAGGTCTTTCTCAAACTCAAGCTTATGTCAAGTCAAACGAGCCCGAGCTTGAGTTCGGGTCTTGGTGAGTGAATTCAAGCTTATCTCAAAATTCCACCCAAACACAGACCTAGTGAAATAGAAATAATTCGATGTGACAATTCATTATGTTAAACAAACATATGAAAATGTCATATTCATTTATCCATATGGAGTTTAACACGATGTACTAAATACATTTGATATGATTCATATTTAATACTTCCTCCGTTTTTTTTTTGTTAGCTACGGACCCACCCAGCACGCAGTCCAATGCATATTTTGAATCATTAATAACTCAAATTCGGTACAAGTAAAAATTCTGAAAGTTCGATATTTAAAAACTACATGATGAGACGAATCTAACAAGATCCCACTTGACTATATTTTAACTTGTATAACTATGATAAAACTCTAAGTTAAAGTATTTTTGTGAATAGTGTCATTTTTACAAGTGTAGCTTTCTTTAAAAAACGGAGGGAGTAATTGATATTAATTGTTTAACAAATCCATCTCCCTTATTTGTGAATCCATGTGTACATGTCCACATGGGGAATATAATTTCTCTTGGAAAGAAGTCAACTTCATAGAACATGTGAAATAACGAGTTGTAAGAAGTGTGTGCTGCTTCTTAAAATCAAACACCTGTCTTACCTCAGATTTATAGCTATACGATCCAGCAGATGCTCCCGGACAGAACCCTCTTCAGGATTATAAGTGGCAATCAAAAGTGGTTTGCATGGGTGTCGAAAGCTGATACCTTCCCTCTCCACAATATTAACTCCCTCCGTCAAGACATTGAGAAGCAAATTACTGATACCTTCATCCAAAAGATTTATCTCATCAACATACAGAACTCCTCTATGAGCCTCTGCAAGAAGCCCTGGCTGGAAAACTGTTGTTCCAGATTTCACAGACTCCTCAACATCAACAGAACCTACGAGTCTATCTTCAGTAACACCAAGTGGAATCTGTGGAATTAAACACAATTAGGACAACAAAAAATTGTTATTCATATATGCTACTTTCTTCTTCAGATAAGCTACCTGAACAAAAGGAGACTTTATAATTTGGGTCTTTATATTACCATCCGAATCACACACTACTGTGTCAGCAAGTCCATCTTCCCACCTGCAAAAATATAACAGATATTTGAAACAAATGTGATAGATTGTCCATACATTGGAAATTTGATAGACTGGAAACTGATAGCTACAACCTTAGCAGCAAAATATGAGATCATTTGATTCCACATCTTAAATTAAAGTATGGATAGACAAGCAATCCTCCATGAAATGGAATGCCTAGTGCAATAAATAAAGCAAATATACAATATAATGAAACAGAACAGAATTGCCATAATTTATTTCTATAAATATTCCTGATCAGATTCTTATTTATGCTAACCATTTAGCTATGTTCATGACCCATGTCCAACCATCAGACCTATAAAAGGCATGCAAAGCATTCAATAACATTACGGATCATAAGTTGCATTGCGGAGGGAATAGAAAAATGAACCATATCAGTGAATTATGAGAACAAGCTCACAAAAACACATTAGAATATCACTTGCTGCATAACTTCAAGATACATCATCCACATATCTAATCGAGGTACTGAATTCAGTAAACCTTACTCTTCAGGGCATGTTGGATCAGCATTTGCAATGGATTCAGCAACTACTTCAATGGGTGGAAGTATTGCATGCAAGCCACGTGCCATTACTGTTTTGGCTGTACCCCTCTTTCCAGAAATAGCTATTCCTCCAATCTCACGGTCTATAGCCCCAAGTAATAGAGCAGTCTTAATTGCATCCTGTATAAAATGTCCCAGTTTCACAGTACATAAGTAACTTTAACTTGACAAATAACTAGAAATGTAGTGAAAAACATGTGCATATATGATATAGAACTATGAAATCGAGTGTGCATGCACTTGTATAAATATCATATAACAAGGACTGCAAATATATCTGTACACAGACTTATATATAATTTGATTCATTTCACAAGAGTTCTGATTTTCTCAGCACAACCATGACAAAAGTATAGAACACGAAATTTCCATCAATATCTGAAATACTTAATAGACAGATGTACCTCAAGAACCTAATATTCTTCTACTTGGTTTTATACTAATAAACATAGATGTTAACATTCTTGCTGTCATAGAACTGATATTTTAAACATTTCTTTGATCAGCAGTTATTAGCTGTAAATTAAGCCTCACAGAAAGAAGCAACAACACTGAAAGGAAAAAAAAAATACATGTAGACATTCAAGTGATCACAGATTTCAAATATTAAAAGGAATAGATCAGAAGATAATGCGTACACTTCCCATAAGCACCGCATAACAGACACTGGAACATTATGCAGTGGAGGCAAAACATTTAAAGAAACCGAACACATCCCAAAATAGTTTCATCTTGCAATCAAATATTACTATATATCACAAAAATACTCTACATTTAAAAAAAAAAAAACTCACATCAACTGAACCTCATATTCAATTATTAAAATTGTACACAAAATTGAAGAATAAAATTGAGCTGTATGAAGGGGAGCACAATTAGCAACCTGGCCAACAACAGCAGCCAAAGGAAAAAACTGCCGGCCATAGGAACCGGAAGAAGAAGAATTTCCATCCTCATTGTCAGGGGCCACGCCAACAGACCCATTGCTGGAATCAAGAATGGCAGTAGCTTCTACTCTAAATTTACCACTTCTGCGCAAAAAATGTGTTCTTGGCCTCAAAGAGTGGGAGAAAACTCGAAGCGGGTTCAACGGCTTTAAGGATTTTGAACTGAGGACGCAATTGGAAGGTGAACAGGAGGGGGGAATAGGAGAGCAGAGCGCCATTATTCAGAAGAAATCGCATTAATCCTGAAAAGGAAAGGAAATGATATGGCGTTGCCTTGATGACGAGGAGATGCTATCCCCATCTTATCTTCGACAATTGAAGTCGTGTTTATGTGTTTGTTTCCTCAACGCAGCTGTTTTAAAGTAGCCGTTGGTTTAGCGACTTTAATTTTTTAACACGTCGTGGGCCTTTGGCCCATTAATACTTTGTGGGCTTTTTAACGATTTGCCGATCAATTTCATTTAATTTAATGTTTAAAAAATGGTCCGATGGGAGAGAGAATAAACGAATAAAAAGCACGCCTTTCGATTTTCCAATTGAAAACGTCGCTAGCACATCTACACTAGTAACAAGCACGCTCACTGGTTGGTGGCTGGCTGCCCTGCTCGAAAGACGAAAGGAACAGACCGACAATGGCGTCTTCGGCTTACTCCAGAATTGCGAGTTTGCAAAAGCACCTTGACCCTTCCCCCAAGGTGCAATCCTTGTTTCCATCAGTTCTGGTTTCCGTTGATTGACAATTTTTCATATGAATTAAAGGAACCCAAAAAAATAAAAAAATTAAAAAATAAAAACTTGTCTGTTATGGTCATAATGTCAGCCCCTTTCGTCAAGGGTTCTCTTTTTTCTACATCTACCCGTTGTTGATGAGTAGTTATAGGGTTGACTGATCGTTTACTAGTTTGTGTAGTGTCCGAGGACGTTTAAATTATCCAAAGAAGTTGCGGAGGCGTTATCTCGGGGGAGTCCTGTCGTTGCGCTTGAATCTACAATTATTTCTCATGGTACTATGCTACGAGTTGAACTTTGATTTGTGTTTTGTTTCACCAGATATGTATTATGGAATAGCAAGGTACAAATGGTTGCCAAATTCCAATTATGTTTGCCATGAATAACTGAGTAAGTTCCTAATTTAATTGAACTTTTAAAAGATGAGGTCTATAATGGGCTGAACTATCCTTTGTTATTGGGTAGCTTTTCTTTATTCACTTGAAAGACCGTTTCTGTTTATACTGTGGGTAATTGAGACAATTTTTATGATTTCTGCAAGTTGCTTGGAACTTCTTATTCATTGTTTTCATTTATGTGTATCTTCTTCACATGTTATTCAATCTCCTTTTTATGGAAACTGAAAGACCATTTTTTTAAAACACTAACACACCTACCCCTGTGATAAATGTATGTTGTTGTTTGGGATATTATTGCATCTGATCATTATCTGCACATTGATTTACGTTGTGATATAATACCTGATGATTCCTGCAAACACACAAACATAAATTAATACCCGTTTATTTTTCATGCATTTAGGCATGCCATATCCTCAGAACTTGGAGACAGCTAAAGATGTGGAGGCAATCATAAGGCAAAATGGAGCTGTACCTGCCACTATTGCTATTTTGGATGGTGTACCACACATAGGTGTTTATTACTGATAGTGGCTTCCTCCTTTTGCTTCTCATCTATATGGCCAACACTAGGGGGCATTTGGCAATTAGTTGTTTGTTGTTATTAGTTATTTGATTCAGTTTGCTGATTAATTATTTGTGCTAAAGTGTGGTAAAAGTTAGTTGTTTAGTATTAGTGATTTTATATATAATAAGACAGTTATTGCATTATTATAGCTCTATGTTATTTTCAAATTCATATTAGAAATAATAATTATTAAAAAATTTATTTAACATATAAATTTCACGAATAGTTGATTTTTTTCTCATATAATATCATAAAATAATATTATAGGAGTATCTTCTAACATAACATAATATTAATAAATACAAAAATTTTACCTTTTAATAAAGTAAAATGATTAAAAAGTTATATATCTCATTAGAAGGGCTTTTGCTCCTTCATAATGATATACTCCCTCCATTTTTTTATAACTTCTCTATTTCTGCACAACACGCAATCCAATGCGCATTTTCAATCATTAATATCTCAAATTATATACAAGTAAAAATTATAAAATTTGATATTCTAAAACTATGCGATTAGACGAATCCAACAACATCTCACTTGGCTATGTTTTAATTTATATAACCATACTAAAAAGTTGAATCAAAGTTACTTTATGAATAGTATCTACTATGCAAAGGGTAGGGTTAAAAACAAATGGAGGAAGTATATATATATTAATATATATCATTAGATAGATTATGATCATGTAGTAAATACAAATCGAAAAATAATTTCAAATGGCAATTTGATGTTTCATGAGGAAACTTTGGGTAATGGAGCCATTTAGTGCTTCTTTACCTATTTTCTTATTGGATTTATTTTAACAGAATTTTCATCCTTCCGTTATTTAATTGTGTGGTTCACTCCCCCCTAACTTTTTGGGCCAGTTTTCATCACTTCTGAAGTCAATTAGAGATAACTTAATTACGAGTCATTTGATTTACAATATTAATTTTAAGGTCTATCTGGGGAAGAACTTGAGAGGTTGGCTATATTAGGGAGGAAAGCTCGAAAGACAGCTCGGCGAGACATTGCACATGTTGTAAGTATCTAATGTAAGTTTAAGCTCGCATTACAACACCCTGTTCTCTTAGGTGATTTTTGAAGTGTTGAAATTGGAACTTTTTGCTCAAGAATGGAACAATATTGGTTGCTGTAATTCACTTCTTTGCGGAAAAGTTTTGCAGGATTATGCATTTCGGTTTGGTTTGGATTAAATGTTAGGTCTGTGTGGCAGGGATTATCAACCATATGTGAGATTCCATTTCTTAGACTGAATTCTTTTTCTGCATATGAAAAAAGCTATGGCTTAAATCTTTGCAGGTAGCTACTAGAGGAAATGGTGCAACAACAGTTTCTGCAACCATGATTTTTGCTTCGATGGTAAGTAATGCTTCTTCTTGGCTTCTTATGCTTCTTTCCTTTTCCTCAGTAATCCTGAATTAAAAAATTTCGCTTGCTAATTCTTCAAATTTCCACAGGCTGGCATTCCAATTTTTGTCACTGGGGGTATAGGTGGAGTACATAGACACGGAGAGAGTAGTATGTTCAGTTTCATTATTTGTTGATCAATGTGAATCTACTTGTTTGGTGGCATCCATCTTGCTTTGAAGATGTTTTAACATGTAGCTTACCTGTTGAATGATTCTCAGTTTTTTGTCTGTTGAGACTAAAACCCGAGAAGTGGAGGATAGATTCCCCGAATTAAGATTTAAGTTTGTGGATACTGTAGATAATTGTGTAAAAGAGTACATGGTTTTCTTCTGTAGAAGTTGGGTTTATTCTGTAGAGAATTGTTGCATTTCATTGATGGCCGTCATATATAATATGCTTGCTATCTTTTTCCTCCCCTCTCTACGAAAGCCTTTGGTGCCTGATTAAATGGAGCATAAGTGCAGATCCTCAATTTGTTGTATTATACATTTGTGCAGTATTTGCATAATTGCTGCAAAATTGCAATTAACATAGCATGAAATAGAAAGAGTGGCTCATTAATATAGGATATCAATAACATTTTCGAGGTGCGATTCTTTCTTCACTGTCATTTTGGTTTTTAGATTGCATTGCGCTCGGTTGGGTGAATTTGAAATAGATTGCATGATTCTTGAGTTTTTTTTATTTGTGCTTGATTGTGTTTCATATTTCATTTTCCAGCACTGGATATTTCATCTGATCTCACAGAGCTGGGAAGGACACCTGTTACAGTAATTTCTGCTGGTATAAAATCAATATTAGATATTTCAAGAACCCTCGAGTATTTGGTAATCATTTGAAACCTTTGATTCATAAATTAGCAAAAAAGTTATTTATTTTATTTATTTATTTTGTATTATTAACTAGATAGCATTCATTGTTGGGAAATATAGGAAACTCAAGGAGTCTGTGTTGCTGCATACCAGACCAATGAGTTCCCTGCGTTCTTCACTGATAAAAGTGGCTTCAAGGTACATATTTTTTTTGTGTTTGGTGTATGGCGCGGTGAATTAAAGTTGCTTTGAAGATTGTGCTACCGCATGTGTGATTAGTACTAGATTTTCCCTGAATATGTTTAAATGTTATGTTAAACAAGGGACAGTAACTCCCAACTTAAAACCAATTGGCAATTAGTAGAGTGTCCTCTGGCCATATAAACTTAAGGCAATTCCATCATTTAACTGATATGGGATTCCCAACACACCCGACATCGCATCTCAAACTGAATCCACCTAGAACTATTTTATGGTTCAATGAGATGTTATCAACTTATCATTAGCCATTCATATCAGGATTTTGTTTTTGGTAACACATACATTCGATTAATTTTCAATTGGATATGTATACTTACAGACTCTGTCCATTTCCTAAATTGCTAACTTTTCTGTTGTGTATTTTTTACCTGTAAATTTAGGCACCTTGCCGTGTTGACTCACCTGAGGATTGTGCTCGACTAATTGGTATATAGATTATGTTATCATGTTCATATCCCTTCACTCCTTTTTTCTATTGACTTAAATGTTCAAACATCACAGAGTCCAATGCTTATCTTGGTTTGGGGACTGGAGTTTTGATAGCAGTACCTATTCCCAAAGAGCATTCTGCTTCAGGAAATGTAATTGAATCTGCAACACAGAAAGCTCTTGAGGAAGCTCGGTAGGTGTTTCTCAGTCACATGCATGAAGGATTCATAAAACTAATCAAGTTATTTATATGTATTTAATCTTAGCAAACTGATGATTGGTCGGAGTTCAACTGCAGGAAGCGGAATGTGACTGGCAATGCTGAAACTCCTTTCTTACTTGCTAGAGTGAATGAACTCACTGGAGGAGCGTCCCTTGCTGCAAGTATTCTTTATGAGATAATTAATTTTCATAACCAAGAAAAGTACAATGATTAAAGAAAAGAAATATCTCATCTTTGGCTGCTATATCTATCCTTTATTATGGGACTTTATTCCCATCATGATCAAGTAATCATAGTCTATGTCCCATTTTATTCATTTTGTTTACTTTTAAATTTCCTTAATGATATGTAAGACATAGCTCTTGTGAAAAACAATGCACGGCTAGGTGCTCAGATTGCTGTCTCTCTCTCCCAGATCCAAGAACAACGGCGTAAGGGTGAGTTTTTATCTTTCACTTGTCCTTTTTGTTTGAGGGCATTGTGCTGGTCAGTGATTCTATTGAGTTTACCAATTTCTTCTGCTCCCATTTTGCATACCCCTTTGAACAGAACCCTGAACCCTTTTTTTCTGTTCTAATGATTATGAAAATTGAACATCCAGGGTATGGTATTTACTTATTCACTATAATAGTAATATTTTCCTAAATAGAAGTTTCTTTTTCCATATTTGCTGCAGAACTGTTTGAATTATGTCAATTTAATTACATATGTGTTGTGGAACATCTTGATGTTTTCATTATTTATATACTATGTGCTTCCGCAAACAAACATGTGGGAAAGGTGTCAACAGATCTATTAGTTTCTTTCTGCAGATAGCACAGGTGCCAGCAAACTGTAGAGGAGTGGTTGCAATTTCAATTCCCAAGGGTCCTCTTTGTCAAGGTTGGCTCTCCCAAAGAATGCAGCAAAGAATTGGAAGAATGTTGGAGAATTTCTTGCAGTTCCCAAAGTAGACAGCACCAAAGAACAAAACAGATGGATAAATGTTTGAATCAATTATTTGAGGACATGTTTGGTGGTTGCAGTAAAGTTCAAGGAAGTTGTAGACTTTCGGCAGTCCTTGCCTCTTAAGCATGTATCCGGTAAAGTAGTTCCCAAGTTGAGAGACTGATATATAAATGTTCACGGTCTTTACAAATGCTACACTCAACAAAGTACCTTTGGAACTTGCAGTGTCATCTTATTTCTTGCTATATACTTACTTCCTCTGGTTTCTTGATGGGGCTCCGGTTTAATTTTTAGCATTATTCATGATTCAGTTTTTGACTTGATTTGTTATCATATCGTATTGTAGTTATCTATACACACACACACACACACACACATATATATATAAACATTAGTGGCGGATTCATAAATTTTTTTAAGGGGTGTCCCAAAAATAGTGGAAGCTATATTTAAATTAGGGATAGTAGTTACAACACAAAAATATAGAGGGAAACTTATTTGAAATGAATGATTGTGGTGTCACCATACAAATTAAGTGGTGTCACCAAGCCTAATTTAATTAAATTTTTAAAAAATTATACCCTAAAATAATAGTTTTATCAATTTAAGTGGTGTCCCGTGCCACCCCTAAAATGTACATAGATCCGCCCCTGATAAACATGGTCAATTTAAATTTTTTTTTGTATTCGTCTAATCGCATAATTTTATAATAATATCAATGTTTTATAATTTTTATATGTACACAATTTGAGTTATATGTATAAACATGGTCAAGGGAATGCAACACTATCAAGAAAAAAATTTAAAAATGAGGAAGTATATTTCGTATTTATCTTTTTATTAGTTCCTTAGATAGTGATAGCCAACTTAGCCCTCACCCATCACTTGTCTGTTCCAAACTTCCAATCATTTGTCTTTTTTTTTTTTCCTTTTTCTTTTTCTTTTCCCTTCTTCTTCCTGGCTTATTTGAATTGGTATTTTGCTTGCTGGTACATTTTTTTTATTTTTAAAAATTGATTTATTAAAAAATTTAAGCAAACAAGTCGGAGCTAGCTCATTTATCACTTGTCCGGTCCTCCATTCACTTTTAGTGGCATATTTTTTCTCCACTTTAATCATACTTTGTGGAAGGATGGGATACCTAAAACCAATTGATGATATTTGAAGGCTTCTATCTCATATAAGCAATGAGGAGTCCCACAATCTTTTCATCTACGATATCAACATACTTATTATTCAAATGTTATGCAGATATATTCTTTTTATTGATGTAGTGTTGAGACTTTTTTCTTTATTCAGTGATAGACAGACCTAAAGTCTCTTCAATTACAACTACTGTCTGATCATCCTGCTCTATTGCCTTGACTCATAATTTTGTGGCATATCTCAATAATAGCAAGTCTGATCTAATCAGGGGCTTTAGCATTGCAAAGAATAACCAGAGTTCAATAACATCTGCTTTTCAGAACATAAGTCTTCAACACAACAAATATAGCCTGTCCCTCTAGTTTGTTACTATTACAACAAACTCTCGTTCCCAACAAAAGAATCCAACTAAAATATTAGACGAGTAGAACAGGACAACATCATACACGATAGGTAGAGTCCACTGCCAGCAGGAAATGATAGAGATAACGAACGCTGCAAGAACAGCAGTCGAGAAAACATATACTTCTACTATATTAACTCGATGATAGCAGCTAATAGAGCGAGGACAGATGGTTACGTTAATTATGCAGGAACCTTTCAGGGGCATTTTGGTCCTCCCTCCTTGGTCTTCCAGTTGTTGTAACAGGGACAAACTTGCTTGTTCCCATATGTCCCAGGAGGCACGCACAGACACGTGGCGCAACATTTCTGGCAGAAGAACATGCACGGCTTCTTGAATGCCGTCTTCGAGCATCTCTTACCGCATCTCGGCGTGCATTCTGCGTCAAAACACACACACACACTCATATCATATCTAAAATTGATTTGTTGCAGATATCCTTTTTTTTTTATCAGGCTCCAGGACAAAACTCTTGAAATTTAATGGTTCATTTTTTTATAGGAGGATGTTTGGATAAGCTGCAGGAAAATAGTGCTGCAAACCTAATTATTTTTGCGTTTTAATCAAATAATTTGTTTCATATCGCACATCCAAACACCCACTTAATTGACTGGTATATATTAGTATATGTTATATTTAGCATGTGCTGTGTTGTGTCGCCTACCCTGAGGCCGAAGGCTCCCCTCAGTGGCACCATACTGCAAAATGGATAAAGATCTGTTAGCTGTATATAGAAGAAAGGCTTAGACTTTTTCTATGAACATTATTGGGAACTATTTGAGTTTACTTGGCTATGAGAAGCCCGAGTCTTTGAACTGGAAACCTGTAAAAAATTATCAAAGAACAACACAGTGTTAGGTTACTGCAATGCTTATTTGGTATTCAGTATCAAGTACTCATCTTATCTAGAAGTTTTTACTTCTAAATAAAATTCTTGTTCTATAACATTGCTAAAATGCATGCAGCTGAATGTTTGTGGTTTACCTGGCTTTGGGTGAGGAATGTGGCAATGAGGACAAGGAACAAGAGGAAGGTTAGTTTCCTACCCATTTTCTGATGCAAAAATTTGGACAAACTGAGGGAAAGATAGGACAGGGGAGATGGGTTAGTGTTCTTAGTTGATGGTAGTTTTGAAAAGGAAGAAGATGTGCATTTATAGGGGGGGGGGGGGGGGGGGGGGGGGGATTGGCACATGGACATGGACAGATGGTACCATAGGGTTCTGTCACTTTTTGCCCCACCCTTTCTAGTCTCATCATAATAGAGGACTTCTTTATTGACCATGGATCACATGGATTCAGAGCTTGGAAGCAGTGCAGGTAGTAAAGATAGGAAACTGTTTGACAAAATATTGTACAAACAGCAGGATTCAGTAAATGCATTCACTCTGTTGAGCCATGTGCACCAAGAAAAACAAGAAAGTGATTGGAGAGCCCCATCAACATGTACCCCCCAATTGTCATTCAGACAAAATGAAAGCTAACCATGCATGTATTGTTTTCTTTTCTGCATTATCCTCTATTTGTGTTAAAAAAGTGCAAGTGAAGCCTTTGCTTTGATAGATGGTTTTATTTTTTTGTTTCTACACCAGAAAGGCCTGTGAGAAATGGGGGATTTTCTGTTTTTTGGATGAATGAATTTGGGGTAGGGGTTGCTAAAGTTGGGCATTATTGCCCCCACCTTTTTTTTTTCTTTTTTTTTTAACTCTATTGATGATGAATGTGAGGCACAGCTTGAGGGATGAGTAGGGACAATGGCATGTTCTTATTTCCTGTTAGGGTAGCTAATGCCATGTGTATTGTCCCTGTGATGTGAAAGTGCATACAACGTCGACTACAACTACTTTTTCTTGGACATAGTAAGCAGTTGCTCCCAAATTTTTATTTGTTTTTTAATACTGTAATAAAAGAAATAGTACTCCCTCCGTCCCATTCTAAATGTCCTACTTACTATTTTTGGATGTCCCATTACAAATGTTTTCTTTCTATAGATAGAAATAATTTTCCCCTCCAACAACTATGTGGACCCCACCATATACTCACAAACCAGCTCTACCTTAATTCCCGTGCCCAACAGTAACAAGACACTTGGAGTGGGACGGAGGGAGTACTATGTAAGTGAAGTGTTTCAATTCAAATAAAGTCGTCGTTTGAGAATATGCAACAACCAATACCATTTCTGATGCCTGCTGATGCGACATCATTCATAGTTTTTTCTCTACAAATTTACTGTTATTGTTCCTTTATTTTGACCCCTTTTTATGCTTGTTTGGGCGCAAATATTTACTATTAATCTTGAGGACTTCAACGAATACTATCAATTATAGGGGTGTCAATTTCAGGGTTTCGTGTCGTGTTCGTGTTGGGTTGAGCATGTTGTATAATACTTATTTCAAATTGGGTTTTCGGATCAACCTGATTTGGGAAAAACCCAAAACGACTAAACTCAAAACTGAAACTTTTCGTGTCGTTTCGGGTCGTTTTTTCGGGTCATGTCTAGAATTGAGACCTTTAAGAAAAGTAGAGGCATCAATTTCAGGTTTCGGGCCGTGTTCGTGTCGGGTTGAGCATGGGTATAACATTTCAAATCGGGTTTTGGGTCGACCTAATTTGGGAAAAAACCAAAATGACTAAAACCCAAACCTAAAATTTTTTGTGTCGGTCGTATTCGTTTTTCGGGTCGTGTCCAAAATTGACACCCCTAATCAATTATGGGCCCCCATTTTGTATACTTCTTCTGTTTTTTATTTAATTATAGAGCCGCGCACAATTCAATACATATTTTAAACCATTAATAATTTAAATATGGTATAAGTAAAAATCATAAAAGTTTGATATTTAAAAACTACAAGACGAGAGAAATCTGATAATATCCCAGTATTAACTTGTATAATTATGATAAAATTTTAAATCAAAATATATGTGTGAACAGTGTAAAACACAAAATGTAACAAATATTGTAACAAATGTAACAATCCTAGGTTGCATTCTCTACTTGGGCTTTTATAAAATAAAATGACGGCCTTGTGTATACAGTTTTGGCCCAAATTTGAAAAGATTGGTCAAGTTGTTTAATTACTTGTGGCTCGTGGGTGTCCTAAAATTAATACTAAAATCTGTATAACAAAAAATTGCAGAGGAATAGCTGCAAAATAATATTGTATAAACAATTTACAGATATGAAAGAATTTTAAGAACATCAAAGCGTTTGGTTGCTGTATGATGTTTGCCTCCTTTATAAAATGCTGTACTCTGTAATGGGTTAATCATTTTGCTTCTAATAAGGTATTTGGAGTATGCATATTTTTTTGAAAATTTCGTATTGGCTATATTGCTTCTGAATTGTGGTTTTCCTTTGCTGGATGAGACTTAATTTAACTTAATTCAAACATATTATGACTGTCACAAATGTTTATAATGATAAGTATGTTCGTGTTACTGGTTGAGCTTTGGGAAATGGATCTCTTATTGTCAATGCTTTTTATGGCCTTAGGGTTATTTTGAGTTGGGCTTTCATGTTCAGGTGGACCTTTAGTGACTATTTTTTCAATTAATTAATTAATTAATAAATGAGCTAAGTTAGTACTATGAGTTTTTGTGATTATGTATGTTTGGTATTTTGGTATATGTGGGGAGGTTGGTTCGGTTCATAGAAATTGTCTAGTACGTGACTATGGTTTTGGTTAGGGTGCGATCAAGTCATTTGACTTGATATGCTGCGGCAGATTCCCACCATTGATTAATTTTGTAAATCAACAGTTGAGATTAACTTGAAGGTTAAAATAGTAAATTTGCTATATTATTTGAGAATGAACGTTCTTTTTCTTCCTTCTTCTTCCGTTCTTCTTCTCTGCATTTCAAAGATCGATATTACATTACCCTCCAATTTACTTAATTATGCTGCTATACATAGATATACGTCGCTGAAATATTTTTAAATAAAATCGTTGAATTGTTCATGAAAACGTACCCGAAATGTTCATAGTGAGTCGCTGAATTTGCTGATGAAAAGTCGTTGAATTGTTCTTGATAAAGTCGCCGAATTGTTCATGAAAACGTCGCTGAATTATTTTTGGTATTATCGCTGCATTGTATTTCGTAGCATCGCTGAATTCGTCTTTGCATAGTCGTTGAATTCTTCTCGCTAGTGTCTCTGAATTCTTCTAGGTATGGTCGCTGAATTCCTATACATATAGTCGGTGAAATATATTTGATAGCATCACTGAATTGTTTTTGGTAGCACCGCGGAATTGTATTTTTGTAGCATCGCTGAATTCTACTTGAGTGTATCGCTGAATTCTGCTAGGCAGTGTCGCTGAATACTTCTAGGTAGTGTCCCTGAATTATTTTGATAGCATCACTGAATTATTTTTTGTTGCACCGCGGAATTGTATTTTGTAGCATCGCTGAATTCTTCTTGATTGTGTCACTGAATTACTCTACGCACGGTCGCTGAATTCTTCACGCAATATCTTTGATAGCATCACATAATAATTTTTTTGTAGCATCGCTGAAATGATCAATTAATAGATTTGTTACCATATACTATTAGATACGATTACCAAAACTTTGATATGATTTACCAAGTATTAGTTATGATAACATACTAAATATAGGATTATAGGGTTATGATTTCATTATGACAATTATACCCTTTTTCATTTACAACCCTTGAATTTGAAATGAACGGTTGAGATCTTCGCCTTGATGTGCTGCAGAATTTTCAGTTGCACCATAACCGAACCCCGTGACATATAGTATTTCCAAGGCAAGAAATAAGGTTCCCCAGTTTTTATATTTCTTTAATACTTCCTCCGTGTATGATGATTACGTTAAGTAATGTAATACTATTCACACAAAGACTTTCACTTAAAGTTTTATCATAGTTATACAAGTTAAAATATAACCAGGTGAGACATTGTAAGATTCGTCTCGTCATGTAGCTTTTAAATATTGAAGTTTTAGAATTTTTACTTATATCGAACTTGAATTATTAATGATTTAAAATGTATATCGAAATGCGTGAAAAGTTGGAATGCAAAAAACACATTGAGACGGAGGAAGTAGTAAACATATTATCTAGTTTGCACTTTGTAGTATATGGAATAAGGAATTATAGGAGAGCACAGGCAAAAAGAATAAGATGCATTTTTGGATATTTTGAAGACAGTGGTTGCAAATAAGAGTACCCAATGGAGGTGATAAGTGATAACGACAGTTCTAAACCAAGAGTGTTCAAAACCGAAATGATCAAAAAGCTGATGGACAACAATTGAAAGAGAGGGGGCATTCGAGTAAGCCATGCACACGAGAGGGCACATTGCAACACATTTGGGAACAATGCTAGAGGTGGTTTGGTAAATGAAATGAAATACATAAATATACAATTTATTTATCTGTCTAGTAGTTCATTTAGGCATTCATGTTATGTTTTGATATATTTGGTTAATTGTGGTTTTCCACGGGTTTGGATAGGGTACTGAATGAGTGGCATTCAGTATATGCTGGCGTGCCGACCGATGATATGTATATATTGGGTATTAATGATGTGTGTTCTGGTATTTAATGGTGTTTGAGTTGTATACTTAACATATACTACTAAGCATTTCTCCATCATATACAAATGCATTACTTCAGCACTTTAGTACCTGCTGATCCAGCTCCAA
The DNA here is from genome assembly GCA_030278955.1 of Hygrophila difformis. Taxonomy (NCBI): domain Eukaryota; kingdom Viridiplantae; phylum Streptophyta; class Magnoliopsida; order Lamiales; family Acanthaceae; genus Hygrophila; species Hygrophila difformis. The sequence goes on from JAOANR010000001.1 coordinate 11,094,100, forward strand.
AACCAAATATGTTTTCAACTATTTCGCATGCTTTTCATCGCCAAGAAAAAAGTATGGATTACTCAATATTATTTTTAGCTTTCGAAATGAGCTCATAGCATAAAAGATTTACTTTATCAACTAAGAAAATCATAATTAAATTATTATTTTTAATTAGTTTAATTGTGAAATAATGTATTTTATTTGTATAAATACATAAGAGAAAGTTTCTTTTTTGCCAAACACATAAGAGAAAGTTAAAACCATCCAATATTATTTATATGTTTAAATATATTATTAACAATAGAGTTAGTGTACAAACGAAGACGGCATGTAGAGTGTGATGGCAAAAAGTATTTATACGATACATTGGTTAATGGAGTACACACCATTCATACACAGTATGTGATGTGTAATATGCAAAATGTAATTGGTACATCACTTTCTATGAGGTTGGACATATGTTTTACGTGATGTATGAGAGAATGATTGATTTTTCTGAGTTCCATCCATAACAAAAAATAATCGTGTTCATCGTACTATTCAAAAAAACATCACAAAAATCCCACTCCACAACACACTTGCACAATTGCATATGAACCAATTTCCAATATTAATATCCAATACTATATAACTGTAATACTACCTCCGTTCTCGAATGTTTTTGACGTTTAATAATGGGCTACTATTCACACACATACTTTCATTTAAAGTTTTATCATAGGTATACAAGTTAAAATACAGTCAATTGGGATCTTCTTAGATTCGTCTCGTCGTTTAGTTTTTAAATATCAAATTTTTAGAATTTTTACTTGTACTGAACTTGAATTATTAATTTTTTAAAATGTGCATTGAACTGCGTGAAAAATGTGTTCGTAAAAAATATTCAAGAACGGATGAAGTATAATGTACACCAAATATTAAAATTAATATAACCTATAAAACCTAATAAAATACATTTTTATTAGGATGCAGATAAGGTGGATGAAGTATAATGTACACCAAATATTAAAATTAATATAACATATAAAACCTAATAAAATACATTTTTATTAGGATGCAGATAAGGTGCAAGTGTCTGCACATGCATACACCATTTATGTGATGTGTGTTAGGTTGTGTGATGAATGAAGTAATATGTTTTATGTGATAGAAAAAATATTTTTTGGTGATGCATAGTTTACTTTTTGTAATGTCCGCATATACATACTTATATATAGATTATACTGTAACTGGAATGTTTTTATTAACCATAGTAATAATTTACTGTGTTCCAAATATGACATTTTTTGAGGAATGAAAAATCCGATCAAAAAGGGAGTGTACCTCATGCCTTAGGGATTGTACTTCAGTGGCCCCTCATTGAAGTTTCAAGTCAATTGCGCAAACGGCAGGCTTCCCTTCGCAGCCCTAGCCTAATTGGAGGAGTACCTTCAGCCTCGGAACTTGTACCTCAGAACTCAGAACCCTTCACATTTTGTGCGCACCGAGTATTTTATTGTAACCCCCCACGTTCCTGCACCATCACTACACCAAACCATTTTTTTCCTTTCCAATTCTAGAGAGAGAAACAAACCCCTCCTAACCCGCCAACCATTTTTCTCTCTCGGTGCTCGGAAAGGGCTTTTGGGGATCAACTTCGTGCTGGGCTTTTGTTCTTGCTAATTTTTTTTTCGGGGGTGGTGCTGTTGGAATTTATATAGGTTCTCGGAATTTTAATATTTTTCGGCGGGTTCTTTATGAAAATTTTGGAATGGAGTATGTTGGCAGAAGGGTGAAGAAGGAGGTCCAAGGGGAGGGCACATTTTTCGGCTCGGTTCAGGCGCACGAACCGGAAACAGGGGTTTTTAAGGTCGTCTACGACAGCGGAAGTTCCGAGGATTTGGATTTTTCGGCGGTTGTTTCGCTCCTGGTGGTCGGCGATTCTTCATCTCCACAGCCATCGGGATCGGGTGGTAGGGAAACGGGGAGCAGTCCAAAGAAGCGGCGCTGCATTGATAATCATGGTAAGGGTAGTGATAATTTAAGAATTGAGAGTGGCATTTCCGATAATTTGGTGGATAGGGATGGGAATTCTGGGAAATTTGACTTGAATTTGAATAAAGTACTTGATTTGAATGACGATGCTGTTAATGCTTTGAATGATGGTGATCATGAAATTAAGCCTGTTGGAGTGGGCGCGGAGTTGCGTGGCTTGGATTTGAATGAGGAAGTGACTTTGGAGTTGGGTGATGGGTTTGGTTTGGAAAATGGGGCCGTGGAAGGGAAGTCAGGAGGAAAGAAAGAAATTATTGATTTGAATTTGGATGTGAATGAGGATTTTGAGAATTCGAGTAATGGGGGGGCAAGAATACCATTTGATTTGAATTTAAAGTTTCCAGAGGATGAGATAACAAATTTGGAGGCCCGTGAGGGGCAAATTGGATCAAATGAAAGTGTTTGTGCTGAAGCATCTGAACAGAGGGTTGATTTGGCTGAGGATGATAGGAAAGGGATTACAGTCAACGAGGAGAGTGAAATGGGTAATCTTGTACCTATGGAGAGCGAAGAGGAGAGGCTTGTAGATGTGGAGAACAAAGTACATAGCCCATTGGAGAATTGTGTTGCGGAGGTTGGAAATGGTGACGTGGCTCCAGTGATTTCACAGAAGAAGAAAAGGGGTAGGAAAAGGAAAGATGTATCGAATAACAACATTCCAGCAGTACATGCCTCACAAGAATTGCTGGAAGTGAGTACTCAAAATGAAAAAATCAATTTACAGCTGGAAAACACAAAAGAAACTCCATCAATGAGTGGTAATGATAATGATAATGATAATGGAGTTTTGGGTTCTGTAATGAGGGGAAGGAGAGGCAGAAAGAGGAAGGAACTGCAAGAGAATGATGTTACCTTACCTACACCAGAGACAGGGTTGAGAAGGAGTAGTCGTAGAGCTAAAAGAGCTGAAGTTTCTGAACCAGATCAAGTTCCCAATGCAGAAGTACCTGATGTCATTAATAATCAGTTGTCATCTCCTTCGATTAGTGTGGTCTCTGAAGAAAAGATTTTGGTTCCAACTCATGGAAAAACTGGCGATCATGTTATGCAGCCCCCAAAGGTGGAGTTGCCACCTTCTTCCCGGGACCTGGATCTCAATGGAGTTTCTGTGTTTGATGTTGTTTCTGTTTACTCATTTTTGAGGTCATTTAGTACTTTATTATTTTTAAGCCCATTTGAATTGGGTGATTTTGTGGTTTCTTTGAAGTCTAATGATTCAACATCGTTGTTCGACTGCATTCATTTATCGCTTTTAAAAACATTAAGGAAACACCTGGAGTCACTTTCTGAAGAAGGTTCTGTCTCTGCATCTAATTTGCTCAGGTATTAAATCCTCCCTTGCTGAAAAACTTGCGTACTTGGAATACATTTTCTGTTGCTCATTCTCTCTTATATTTCATGTTGGTTTAGGTCTCTCAATTGGGACCTTCTTGACTTGATTACTTGGCCTATGTATTTGGTCGAGTATCTCTTGTTGCACAGTCCTGGACATGTTCCTGGTTTTGTTGGTGGTCAATTAAAGCTTCTTTATGATGACTATTACCAACTGCCTTTATCAGCAAAGGTTGACATTCTGCAGCATCTTTGTGATGATGTTGTTGAAGTTGAAGCCTTTAGGTTAGAGCTCAATGAGAGAGGTTTGGCCACTGATCGACAGATTGATTTGGACCGGGTGAAATTGAACAGCTTGAGAAAAAGAAAGGCAGCTAAGGATGCTAGCACTTCCTGCATTACAGAGGAAGCTCGGGACCCTTCAGACTGGAACAGTGATGAGTGTTCTCTTTGTAAAATGGATGGGACATTATTATGCTGTGATGGTTGTCCTGCGGCTTTCCATTCAAAGTGTGTGGGTGTTTTCACTGAAGGATTACCCCCGGGAAATTGGTATTGCCCTGAATGTTCAGTCAACAACGATAAGCTCATTCGAGGGGCAGAACAATTGGGTGTTGATCCTTATCAGCGTGTATATTACAACTGCTGCGGTTACCTATTAGTGTAAGTTTCTTTTACAAAAGCTAGCTGAGCAAGAATACTGGTAATTTAACAATTGCATATGAAACATCATTAATTTTTGGTATAAGAAATATGACTGTTTGTAGACTGGACTTTTGTTTGATTTTAGTTCTAATGTTCTATACTTACAAGATGTGAGAAATTTCTTCCCGTTGTCAAATGGCTGTGGTGTGTAGATGGTAGATCTCATACCAAACAACATGCATAAAATTGCACATGTTTTAAACCTTCTCATCTAGGTATGATTCCTCCTACCTTTATCATGTATTAAGCTTGCTATTCTCACCATTGCATTTCTTTTCTTCATTTGCTAATTTATTTTTTTCAATTCATCATGCTTCATCAGTGGGAGGCAGCTGAAGTGGTGTATTATTGAATTTGTAGAAATATTATTTCTCACTCACTATTAATTAGTTTTTGTTATCCACCTTTAAAAGATGTTAAATTGTTCTTTTGTTGAGAGAGAAGCTATATGCCTCTGTAAAGTAACTCATCTTTTGGTTCCTGAATTATGATGATTCATGTTGCTGCTTTGCAGCCTGTTATCAACAAATTGTCTTATCTTCCATATTCAGAGAAAGAACAGATTTCTTTTGTTCATATGTAGGTGCCTCTGAATGTCAGTTGTCTCGTTTTGTTTCAAATCCCTACTTCAGTGTTATTGGAAGCGCAGTGAGCATATACTATTGTTACACTGTGTACTAGTGAAAATGGGCCCAACTGGCAAAAGGATTAGTTCCTCCTATTGGCACTTGCTGACACTGATATATATGCTGGCAGAAAGTGTGGATAGTTGCATTTACCTGTTTAATAACCTTTGCTGTTTTCAGTTAACCGTGAAAGAGTAGTTATATATTTTTTCCATGGTAAGCACGTTATCTTTATAGTTACGAAATATATTTTGATTATATTCACAACCTATAACCAACAAATTGCTACAAAGCACAGTTTTTTCATTTGTTATGCCATCTTCCAAAAATCTTCAAAACTGCATGTTCGTACTATTCTTCTAAAATAACCAAACTTCTAAAATCGAACATTCTTTTTGTACATGGAGATTAAAATCACATATTTTCAGGTTTTTTTCTTTTTCTTTTTTCTTTTTTTTGTTTTTTAAAAAAAGATTATTAAACTAATTAAACTGTAGCATTCCGATTATATGATTTTAAAGACATTAACTATGAAGTCACATTCATTATCTAATAAAATAGTTTGATCACATATTAGTATACCACTATACCCTTTTCATTTCTGTAATCATGACGGAAATTTATCTCTTTAAGCACCTTCTCCAATATGGAGATGTGAAATAAATGATAGATTTTGTTTTAAATGTTTCTTCTTTCAATTAATCATCTCATTTCCTTTTGGATGTGTAATTTTATTGATCAACAGCATTTATAGCTCAACTTCTATTTAATTGGAAATCAGTATAAGATTTGATTATGTTGTGACATAAATGGTTTTGGTAAATATTATCCATCTATATTTTATTAATTTCCATGTGGATTTCTAATCTCATACTTCCTCCGTCTCGTTCTAATCGTTACGTTTGACTTTTTGGCACTATTCACTGTTTAACTTTGACTCAAATTTTATCATAATTATGCAAGAAAAAATATAGTCAAGTGAGATCTTGTTAGATTCGTCTAATCTTGTAGTTTTAGAATATCGAAATTTTATAATTTTTTTATCGTACACAATTTAAGTTATTAACCATTTAAAATGTGTATCGGCATGCGTATCCGGTGGGTCCGTAGCAAAAATAGTGAGATGGAGGAAGTATAAAGAAAGAATAAAGCTTTTGGGCATTCTTTTAGCATGTAGGCTTAATCAACAAATATCATATGCTTGCGTTCTTTATGTCGACCTTTAATCTTTTACTCTTTATAAGAGTTAGAGCGTGGTGTATTTTAGAGTGTGGCCCCAAATTGTTTTCCCTTCACTTATAGTCAATTTAGCGTTACTTTTCTCACCACCCATCCGCATGATGGTTATCTCAGGCATATTAATTGGGGTTTATTCAATTTTGTTGCATGACGTATCATCCTTAATTGTATTCTGAAAATTAATGTTTTACGTTGTGATCAAAATATTCAATATTTTGTGAAAATTTCTTAATTCTATTTCATTTTAAACGTGCCCCTGGATCTCTGTGCTCACTATGGTCATGGTGAATGCCAGGAAATCAATATATCATATTTGGAAGATTATATAATTGCAATGATTTTCTCTTCTACTGTTTGGAAAGAAAATGCCTTTATTCAATGTAGGCCCCACTATGAGTAGTTTGTCTTTGGGATCCAAATTATGAGGATAATATAGTTTAGCAACACGGACTTTTCTCCGTGGAATAGATTGGCTAATTGCTCATTGCCTCTCGATGCGAATTTTGTTTTCTTTAATGTCTCCATTATGTTACCATATTTATAATCTTTTGACAGAATCATTTAGCGATTCAGATTTTCGAGTTCATGTTTATCATCATTATATTTAGCCAAAATTATAAATGTGGATATTGTGAACAACTTCCAATTTACAATTGATTCTATTCAGTTGATGTGATAACTTAGGTTGTCATAACTGGTCGGGATATAGTCTTGTACCATCTCAGACTCTCAGTGATGCAATATTTATGTTTTTTGCTTACTTTTGTTCATAGGCTAACATTTGTGCGGCATATGATTTTCTGAAACCCAAATTATTTATTCATGCAAATTCAATTAGATCATTTTACATGACTTTAATTTAGCTGTCAAAACTTCCACCAAATGGTTTGGTTTTGGTATTGCTTTGCAACACTTATTTATGGCGTTTAGTTCTGACATTTAGCTACAGTACTTACCTCTTATGCCTATTTTATGTGGAAAAGTTATGATTCTCTTGGTCCATAATAAATATATTGGATGCTTATTTCAATTGTTACAATCACCATCTCTTTCATTATTTGTTGATCTCTACCCTCTTATTTGCAGGTTGGAGCTATGCAACGACAAATACTTATCTTGGGCCTACGATCAAAATGACCTGCCTACCCTTATTGAAGCTTTGGAATCATCGCTGTGTACACATGAGACATTAATCAATGCGATCCGTAAGCAGTGGGACTGTGAAGTTCGTGGGTCCCGGAACGATTTGGATGCCCGTTCGTCTTCTATACAGTCAACTTTTCATGGGAGAAGACAGATTCTTGAAATGAATTCTGCGCCATCAGAAACTCTAAACAACAATGGGGCTATTGGTGAAAAAATATCTGTTGAGAAGCTCATTGTGGCTGCTAATTCAGAACCTGAAAATGCAAAGTTTGATACTGCTATGCTAGAAACTGGTGACCTTGGAGTGAAGATTGATAATCATTTGGCAAGTTCTGAAGGATCAGCTGAAGTCTCTCAGACATTCGTTCAGATTGACACCTTAAAGGAAAGTGGAGGGAAGTATTCAAAAAGATATGTTGAGATATCAGATCATTGTCGTAATCAAGGTATGGCTGCAAATGCTGCAGATCAATATGTGGCACCGATTTCTGTAAACAATGAAAAAGGGAAGAATATTAGTTCGGAAAGTTGTGGCTATGCACCAGACACTGCATGCACTGGAGGTGTATTTTCTGAAGTTTATCGTGCTGTGAGTTTTGTCAATTTATATGAATTTGCTCGAACAGCGTCAGCTTTTTATGAGGACTGGACTTCTAAATCATCGGATAGAACTCCTGAAGGTATTCCAAGGCCTAGTGAGGAGACTATTGCTAAACAACTGAAGGTTGTCTCGAATAGATTTGCCAATTTCTCTTGGTCCAATATTCGACAATCAAGAACAAAGATGAGGAAAGAGAGATGTGGTTGGTGTTTCTATTGCAGAGCTCAAGTAGATGAAGAGAAGTGCTTATTTGTAATGAATCAAAGTATTCCAGATATAGAAAATTATACATCTGAACTTTTGGGAATCCAGCCAAGAGAGAATATCAAGAATCATCTAGTTGATGTCATGTGCTATATTCTTTGCATAGAAGATCACCTGCAGGGGCTTCTGTTGGGCCCATGGTTAAATCAACAATTTTCTATACTTTGGCGTGAAAGTGTGCTTGGAGTTGCTGATATTTCTTCATTAAAAAAGTTACTGCTCAAGGTAAAAGTATTATCAGTGATCCTATTATTAAATGAATATGCATTGTGAATATACTTATCACCTCTTTCTCCGTGTGTGCGTGTGTGTGTATGTTATTCACATTTCAGTTTCTGTTGGCTTTATTGGTTTGGGTAAAAGAGGTCCCTGTTGATTTACATGAAATTGTAAGTGCAAGTAGTACAAGTGAATATACAATCAAATAGAGATCATTAAGTGATGGCGGGAATGTACAACCCATTTTCACTATTAATTTGATAATTATATTTCCTTATGACCCTATATTTCAGTGTCAAACAACCTTAAGCAAAGGACTTCTTACAAATTCAAATAACTCCACTAACCTGGATAAGAGAACATCAAAAACTAATTTTGAATAGATTGCCGGTGGAAACCTTTTATCACTTGATCATGTTGTATAATTAGGTATGGTTGATCTGCCTTGCTTTTTATCACTTCGATGGGGAATACCATATGGTCACATCTCTTATTACATAGAAAAGGTACCATGAATATCTTCTGAGATTTTTCTATGCTTAGACTAGATTACTGCTGTAGAAGATGATAAAAAATTGTCATAAGGTTTAAATTTTAGTATTAGTTACATACAAGAAATGATGGCCTCATGTTTGTTCATAGCCAATTTCTATTTTACATAATCCAAAAGCTACATAGCAAGTGTGGCCATTTAGACATTGATTGATGTTTCCTTATTTGGTACCCTTTCTGTTTTAATTCATTGTAACTGTACTTCTATTTGAAGAAAGATAAATGTCAAAACGTTTTGTGTTTAAGTGCACGCTGCTTGTTTGTTTTGAGAAGTTCCAAAATTGTGATACATGTAATTATCAAAATTTAAGTAGCAGAAATCATACTTGGAGTTGGTTTCCCTTTCTTTTTCATCGATAATTTTTATTTTCTAGTAGAGAAGCTGAACACTTATCTAGCTTTGAAGACATGAGCTTTACTATGTGCTCATCATTTTCAAAATACCATAAAGATCAAAGATATTGGAAACTATCAACATGTGGTATATTGGTATAATGTGATTTCCCTTGAGGTGGGACATATCTTCTTTCTTGGTTGGTTGCTTAATTTCCTTTCTTAAAATTTTATTCAGTGCTAATAAGTTAATCAGAAATCTATCATAATATTAATGGCAATGCCTCAAAAATTTAGGCTTAGGAAACATGATTCTTTTTGGCATTCTGATCCTTGCTGCTGCTCCCCCCGTCTCTCTCTCTCTCTCTCTCTCTCTCTCTCTCTCTCTCTCACGGATGTGCTTCTATGTGCTCGGTATGTTAAAAAATATTGATTGAAGTATTTTAATTTATTAATTAATTAATTTATATATTTTACATATATATATAAATAAATAAATGTATGTTTTAATATGTTGTACATAGTGTACCATGGCTTAGGTCTCTAACAACTAGGATTGATGATATAGGCATGTAGGCATGCTTTCACATTGCATTCCTGTTGAAGACATCGCTATTGTCTTGGAATGACTTACGTGCACACTATGCCTAAGATGAATTTCACCCATATTAACATTATTGGCATGTTATGTGCTTTCACTTCTCTTTCTTGTTAAGGACATGGGTCTTGGTATGACCTACAAATACTCACTATGTCAAAGAGATGGAATGTTAAAGTTCATAGGATTCAAACTTTATGTCCTGCCTGGCTTGCTTATCTTCAGTTGCAAGTTTTTTTCTACTTTCTCGTTTTATCTGATTTGCGACGTGTTTGCATCAGCTGGAGTCAAATTTGCATCACCTAGCCTTTTCTGCTGATTGGGAAAAGCATGTAGATACTGTTCCGACAGTGGGTTCTGCATGTCACATTATCAGTAGACTGTCCTCAAAACATGCCTGTGATAGGAAAAGAGCCAACCCTTCCAAGGTGGAGACCTCCCAATCTTCCAGTGCTGCAACTGGACTGAGTTTATTCTGGTGGAGGGGTGGAAAGGGTTCGCGTATGCTTTTCAACTGGAAGGTTTTGCCTCACTGTTTGGCTTCCAAGGCTGCCCGGCAAGGTGTGAATTCGTTTTGTCCACTATAATGCTTGTGATCTTATAGGCTCTTATGGGCTGGACAATTATTTAAAGCTGTTTCAAGTTGAATTGTTGCAGGGGGATGCAAGAAAATACAAGGCATACTATACCCTGAGAGTGGAGAATATGTCAAGCGGACAAAGTGTGCTTCCTGGAGAGCTGCGGTTGAGACATCAAGAAGTGTGCACCAGCTTGCTCTCCAGGCATGTTTCTTTAATTTCTATTTTTTCTCATTTCTTGTTTTATCCACATGATTATAGATAAAAGATGTGACTTTAGCTTCTAGACGAGGCTGCCAAAAGAAGATAGATTCCCTGGTTATTTTTGTTTACTTTCAAAATTGATCTGTTTTTTGGTCAGTAAATATAGCTCTGCTTTGATTGTAGTTCCAAGTAATTGTCTGCATTGGAAACTTCTGGCCTCAAAACAACAATGCCCAAAACTTCCCTATCACTGGGGCAAGGAAAATGGATCAGAGATGACATATGAGACACTGCAATAATGCTCATGCATAATTATTTTGTCTGCAGGTTAGGGAGCTTGATGCAAATATTAGATGGGATGATATTGGGAACATCAATCTTCTCTTAAAGATTGATACAGAGTCTAAAAAACCCGTGAGATCGTTTAAAAAGGTTATAATCCGTAGGAAGTCCTCAGAGGGAGGCATGGTTAAGTACCTGTTAGATTTTGGCAAGAGGAGATTTATTCCTGATGTGGTAGTGAAACATGGATCCATAGTTGAAGATGCATCAAGCAATAGAAAGAAGTATTGGCTGGAGGACTCTCATGTTCCATTGCATCTACTAAAATCCTTTGAAGAGAAAAGAATTGCTCGAAAATCCAATACGGTGAGATCTGGAAAACTTCGTGACAGCATTGGATTATTAAGGAGTTCATCTAAGAGAAAAGACTTGTCATATCTTTTCTCAAGAGCTGAGAGGTTGGAGAATTATCAGTGCGGACATTGTAAAAAAGACGTTTTAATCAGGTATGTCATGTTTTCTGGTTGATCTAGTATATTGTTACTCATAGAAAAAAGAAAATATTTTCTGGATAAATGACATATGCTAAAATGACCAAATGAACATTTCATTATCATCATGGATTTGTGAATCCATTGCTGAGAAAGCATTTCTGCATTTCTTTGAGATATAAAATGAAGGAAAAATTAGTTTACAATTTCTTATGCGTAGTCTAAAATTCAAATCTTCCCTTTGTTGAGAAGATGATTGTTCCTATTCGTTTGAAACTGACACAAGAGATTATCTTTTCAATTTGAGAGGTGTTGTCATATGTGTCTCCACAAATCAATTTTCATGTTGATATAAGTCATGCTTTGCCTTGGAACTTGTATAATAACTGACTTAGCTACTGCTTTTAATTTACAGGGATGCAGTGAGCTGTCAGCATTGTGAAGGTACAATACTGTGTTTTACTACTTGTTTCTTATTGCTGCTTTGTACTATCTTGATCCAAAAATAAGTGTTACATTGGGTTTGGGCATGAGATTTAAGAAAGGAGATATTTTAGGTATTTTAGTAGTGGATGGAAAGAGAAATGGGGTATTTATCAGAAAATGGAGTGAGAAGATAGAGAATTTTATCAGTTGATAGAGAGAGAATGTATCCGAGAAAGGAAACATAACTCTAATTTAACGACAGACTTAAAAGAGAGTGTAACACTTATTTAACGACTGAGGGAGTATACTTCTTTTAGTCCAACTTTCTTCATAAGTATTTACAGTCAAGAAGATTTTGATTGGATATTGGGTCATTAAAGAGTTTTATTAATCTATTCTAGATGCTGCTCATAAACCCGTTTTTGTGGTCATTCATAGGTGAAAGCTATCCAGATAACCATGCTGGTTTTTGGGTGCCCTGAAGTATATTAATTACACCTTTAATTTTGTGTAGTTGCACTCTGTGAGGAACCTGTTTTCACTTATTTAAAATTTGACTGTGCTGAGAGAGCAATGGTTAATAAAAATCTCAACAGAACACACTTATGACGTCTCCCACTCATTTCAATGATTTTGGCTGTAACTTCCTGATAAATTCACTGGAAACTGCTTAAAATTCTATCAGCTCTTGTGACTAAATATATTCTCGAATAAATGGAATATTTATTATATGGCTATGGTGCTTGTGGTATGCTTCCTCCAGTGGTTGTGGTGGGTGCCTAAAATTGTTTTTGTTACTACCTGACTATGGTCTCACTGATTATGGCAGAAACTGTAATTTATGTCGTCTTTTTATCTTCTATAGATAACCAGTTGATAATGTTGCATTTTGAGCTAGCATCATTTTTTGTATACACAATTTACACATTAACGGCCCAATTTATATTTTTCTTTGAATTATATAACAGGCTTTTTCCATATACGACATGTCCAGAAATCTGCTGGATCCACCACTACTGCTTGTACCTATACTTGCCACAAATGCCAGAGTGGGAAGAATGTGAAAATTGATGGAAGGAAGAGGAAATCTGAATCCACAGAACACAAGAAGAATGTTTCAAAAAGAGCACGGCTGTTACGCCAAGGGAAAGGGAAGGGAAAGGGGAAGTGGAGGGGGAAGGGGAAGGGGAAGCAACTTGTGATTTCTAAAAACTCTGGAAAAACCCCCATGGCTATCCCTTTGCGGCGGTCTGCTAGGAATGCTGCACGTGTTGCCCGGCGATCCTTGCAAAGTGCTAAGGCAAAAGGGCGTAAAAGGGGCAGGAAACCTAAGTCTGCAAATATTACATCTAAGTCCCCGAAAATTAATAACTGGAAAAATAAGAGGATGTCTGTTAATAGTAGTTTCTGGTTAAATGGCCTTTGGTTATCAAGAAGGCCTGATGATGTTAGGCTGTCAAATTTTAGGAATACAATGCTGCTTGTGCTACCTGGGGAGGACACTTATGTCCATGCTAAACCAACATGCAACCTCTGTGGCGAACTGGAGCATAAATCTGAATTGATCTATGTGGCTTGTGAAATCTGTGGAGGTAATGATATTTGAATTCAATTTATCTAATTTGTAACACCCACATACTGTGAAATCTGGAAAGTGAGACGTATGACTTTATTGTTCTGGGCTTAACAATTTGCTTCTTTGAGTAAGGTACAATTCCCTTAAATGCAACTCTTCTTGTGCATGAAACAATGTAACCAGTGCTCATATAGCATTCCTCGTTATGAATTAAATAATTACACAGGGCATGCATTTGGCATAGCACTGTTCTAGAAAATGTTTGTAAGATGGAAATGCAATTCTAATTTTTTGCTGAAGTCTTACATTTCTACATGGCTGACTATTTTTCTTCGTGCGATATCTTTCAGTTTGGTTTCATGGAGACGCTCTGAATCTTACAGCTGACAGAGTCGAAAATATTATTGGCTTCAAGTGTTACACATGTCTTAAAAAGAATCCTCCTGCCTGCCCTCATCAGTTTCCAACCGGAAGTGGCACTGAACACACTGGGGAGGATGCCGACTGTTTGGTTTAGATAGAGGATGGATCAACTGATCAGCACCAGATTTAAACATTGAAACCGGGGATAACCACTGACAAGCCTTGGTCAAGAAAAAGGGAGTGATGTTGACTGCTTGTGATATTGAATCATTATTCTCAATTCTTACAAGCCCAAGGAAGCTGACTGTTGACCTTATTGCAAAAACTTGTGAAGAATGATTTGATAAACAATAGTGCTGTTCTGGATTTGAGCAGACAGAGCTCTTCGAACTCTTGAGTTTTTCTCGACGAATGATTTTTGATGTCAGGTGATTGTTTACTGGGAGAGGGGAACATAGATTAGGATTGTGTTTATACTTTTCCCTTTATAAGGAATTGTGCTAATATACATGGTAAAATTACCCCCCTGGAACTTGAAATATTAGCAAAATCAATGAAATGATTGCATGGAATTAGAGCAGACAATCCTTTGCCCCTTATGATAGTGATATATGCAGTTCTCCGAGGATTCATTACTGATGTGTTATTACGTATTACCTGGCTTTATGTACCCTGCGATGTTATGTTATACTTGCATGCATATGAGTAAGATAGTAGCATTAAATTAGGCTCTTAAGTAGCTTGGTTCTAACTTCTAATTTACATTCTGAGCTGAGAGGAATGGGTTTTGGGGTTGATTTTCCACTGCTTAAGTAATAGTCTTTGTTTTTATGGGTACAACATACAAATATTTTGGAGGGATTATATGTGAAGACTAATCCTCCTAAACTGGATGTTAGTGTTTTGTCATTTGTTCATTTGAAATCTTCAATGACAGCATTCTAAAAGTTCAATACATAGATGTAGCTCAATATTAACTTCTCAACACACTCCTTTCATGTAGACATCTTCTCTATAGAACACTTCATCATCAATATGTAGTGGTGAGAGCTCCAAAAAAAGAAAAATAATATGGTGGTTAGAACTTTATAAGCACTCTTAACGTGTAATAGTTGTACACTTGGACTGTTTCTCAACTTCTATAGATACCCTTATGTCCTATCTTTGAATTCTTTTCTGGACTTTTAAAATCAATGGTTGTAGTCTCAAAGCTGCAATTGGAACATGCCTTAAATTAGTTACAATTTCTCTTGTTATTTACTCTCACTGTCTCAAAAATTAGTTTTTACATTTCCCAGTGAAAACTTGCATTGCACGAAGAATGCATTTTTTATGTTATCCCTGCTGGTGCCTTCTCTCTCTCTCTCTCTCTCTCTCTCTCTCTCTCTCCAGTCTACACATCTGAAACAGTATATGTTTTGAGATGGAGTACTAGTTTTTGAACTTCCCTTTATTGTATGAATGGCTTTAGACAAGAACTTTTCTTTTTTCTTTTACTTGTGTGTGTGTATGAGAGAGAGAGAGAGTCATAGTAGTTGTAATTGTAGATTTTTTTTATTGTTTATATAGAATACTGATCATCCTTATTTGAATCAGGAAAGAGTAGAAAAATTTGTGTGATCATTACTTGACTAGGGTTTAGGGTTCAATATACAAATGCTGGCATCATATGTTGTGTTAAGGGACAAAATATGTTCCTTCAGGATCTTGAGTGTTGGGTGGAATGAAATTTTGTGTGCTGTGCTTGATCCAACTGTTTCATTTGATCTTCTTTTTTTTCCCCCCTTTCCTTTTGTGCTCTAGTTTTGACTTGTCCTCCAGAAATCTAGTTAATGATCACACCTTGATTGGAGTACATGGCTTAATGTGGCAATTGGATGTGGGAGAATTCATTTGAATAGATGGAGAAACTCGAATTCATGACTTTACAGTCAGCTTTATACATTGTTCCATTTATAAATCCATATATATATGTGTGTGTGTGTGTGTGTGTGTGTGTGTGTGTGTGTGTGTGTGGATTGGTGTTATTGGCTTACCTGGCATACATTAGATTATAGTGCAGGGTTATTGTTGGTCAAAATTCAAGAATGCTGGAACTTTGAAACTAAGAATGGAGTTTAGATTGTGAGGTGCAATTCATCAAAGATAACTGCCACCCACTGCTTGTAGAGAGGTTTGTTTTTCTTCCATCTTTAATCCATGATGTTGCATTCTGATATAGATGATAATGCTTCACATTTCAACTTAGCTCTGTTGAAGAATCCTCACTTGAATTATACTCCCTCCGTTTTTCAAAAATTGTAACATTCCTGCATTTCACGTTATCCAATGCGCATTTTTAACGCTTAATATCTCAAATTGTGTAAAAGTAAAAATTTGATATTCTAAAACTACGCAATTAGACGAATCTAATTAGATCCCACTTGACTATATTTTATCTTGTATAACTGTGTTAAAAATTTGAATCAAAGTTACTCAGTGAATAGTAACAACTATGCAAATGTTACAATTATTTACAAACGGAGGGAGTAGAATATTTTTTGCACGTTAGAAACCTAGTCTTTTGAGTTTCTGAAAATGTCATTTTGATGCCTCAAAGGGGTGAGAAATGTGGTTATTGAGGTTTATAGTTGACTTTGGTGCTTGGAGCGGGTGGCTTCCATGTTATGCGCGACAGTCTTGATGAGTTTCTGTTGATCCATATAAGAATGATATTTGTGCAAAAATGAAATGGTCTGACCTTGTTTATTCGGTTTTGAAACGTGAAGGTGATAAGGGAAAGGTCGTTATTTTTTGAATTTTGAATCTGACCACACTGACACCTCATTCAGATTGTTATTTTCTGAATTTTGAAACTAACCACACTGACACCTCACTCAGGCAGGGTGCAATGAAAAGCATGCAAGCTATCAGTTCTTGTCAAAAATAGAATTTTAAATAAAGATGAGAGATAAAAATAGACTATTTGTGTACTAAATCGATGTCTAAGTTTCTCGTCTTGTAACCTTTTTGACTTCGGATGTTTTCTTCTGTGTGTTGATACTAATTGTGCTGCTGACTAAATTGTGACCAGTTACTGGAAGCTCATTTACAAGTGAGTCAATTACAATTGTGGCAAGTAATCAGGACCTTAGTATGATTCTAACCCTAGATAATTGGTAATATGCACTTTGGATGAAGTATTAGGTAGTTGAAAAAGAGGACACTGAATTGATCTAGTATCTTGGAATATATGTTGTTAAAGAAGCTTGATTCTCTAGGAATAACGAATTCTGCAGTCATGCATTGACACGTGCATGACTAACAAAATTATGTTTTCACTGCAGGGAATCCTGTTTGTGTGCTTGTGATTGCTAATCAGGCTGCAAGGCAACCATTATATTGTGGGTATCAATGGTGGATTTATTCTGCTGTACTCTCTAGCTTTTAGTATTGCGATGAATCATAATTATTGTGACGGGTAAAACCACTGATGTGTTCCTATGATGGTGGCACTTGGAAACATAGAAAAGAACTACAACTATTCCTTCTTGGAGGTAATTCAGGTAAGGTTCTGCATATTTCTTCCAGAGTTTCCTTTATTTGCCTCTCTTCATGGCTAATGATTCGAGACTGATTGATGTGCTCGTGCAAATAAGGTTCATAAGAGATTGGATTTTAAGGCTGTTTTTTGTGCTTTATGCATTTTGCCTTCCTGGTTACATCAGTATTTTGGGTGCATAAAATTGTTACTGGAATTGGCGCCGGGTTGGATCTGCAGAAGTTAGTTTGATTCGCAATTCATTATTATATCACGACATATGTGGAAATAATTGATAGTGACAAATTATATTTTTTCTGATTATATGATTGTCTCGTGCTCAAGTACTGTAAGCTAGCAAAATATATCATTGCTTTGATTGTATTATTGTTTCGTGCGGAAGCACTGTATGCAGGCAAGTTACTATATCTGGTTGCTCCGAGTTAACTCGGCAGCCGCAAACGGTCAATTCCCAGACCAGGAAAGTATGAATAAGGAACAAAATCAGGAAGAAGACTGGATTCTGATGAAACATGTAAAGTTAAAACCATACTTCCTCCGTCTCACTAACAAAATCAGCACTTATGCCCATACATTCTTTCAATGATTAACAGACAAAATCAGCACTTATAAGCCCATACATTCTTTCAGTGATTAATAATTCAAATTGTGTACAAAAAATTATTCGTAACAAGAATACTGAGGCGCTACACTGAGACGGAGGTAGTATATATTAGTGAAGGGGGTAGCACACTGCACTAGCACTGAGCACACACATCAAAACAACTCGTTAATTTATTAAAAGTAATAATCTAAAATTTGTTTATACTAATTAATTAGATTAGATTAGATATGCTATACTATTGTACTCCCTCGGTCTCCATCCCATACTTGTTTCCCCCCCGAGAAAGAATGCGAGCTTATTGACCATTTTTATTTATCAATGGACACTGGCGGCCTAATTTACCGGGATGAAGGGAGGCTGGATTAGCCATAGCATTAGTACCAATCAGTTTATGTAATTGCATAATAATTACCGGTACTAAAAATGAGTGCAGTAGATGTAAGCCTTATAAAATGAGAAATACGTCAGCACGATTTCCCATTAGTACTGCCACACAACAATTTATCTGGACAACTATCTAACAGCCAAACGCGGCGTTTCCTTGTGTCGTCGTAAGTGGAGTAAATAACGACCACAAGATTTTATTTTTTAAATTCCCTTTCAGTACACCAAATAGTAGTAGTAAGTACATCATCGTCTCGATTCGTCATTCCTCAAGTGTCTTGGAAGTTCTAGACTGAACTCGTCCATGGCGTCCAACCTCGCTCCACCACCTATTACCGATCTTATTTCATCCAAAACTTCCATCAGATGCTCGCCACAGCTTCCTTCCTTCGCTCTTACTTCTCGTTCCTTGATTCAGTGTTCATTTAGAGGAAAACAACCTCCGCCGGCACTATCCGTCTCGTGCTCAAGCGCTGTAAGCGAGCAAGTTACCGAAGCTGTGACCTCCGATTTAACTCAGGAGTCCCAAACATCGTCCGCTTCCTCCAAGCTTGTTCTCGTCGTCGGTGGAACCGGCGGTGTCGGTAATTTCAAATTTGCGTTCCTCTCGCTCTTTACTTATAGTTTTTTTCTTTTGTTTATAGTATTTTCAATTGTGGCGTTCTTCGAGTTTGCGACGACACCTCTATTGGGCGACCGCGTGTGTGTATGCTGACCATAATATTTGTTACCAGGGCAATTGGTTGTAGCATCACTGCTGAACCGGAACATTAAATCAAGACTTTTACTGCGAAATCCTGAGAAAGCAACTTCTCTTTTTGGTGAACAAGATGGTGAAAAGCTACAGGTTTTCGTTTCATCTGACATGAATCAATTGTGTTGCTTACGTGTGGTGGTCAATCTGGATTTGATTTACAAAAATTTATTTCATCTTTTCTTAATCCAGGGTGTCTTTATTTTTAAAGCATCTTTATGAACTTGGTAGGTCTGGAAAGGCGACACTCGGAATCCTGAAAATTTGGATTCCTCTATGTTTGAGGTTTGTTGATATCCATCCATTCCATCCCTTGGCTGTTTCTCTAAGGATCTTTGAGGAGATTGTGAAATGGTAGTGGGTACTTACAACTTGGTGAAAACCTATTCATAGGAGAAAAAATATATTATTGCTACAGGGTGTGACACATGTTATTTGCTGCACTGGAACAACGGCATTTCCTTCTAAGAGATGGGATGGAGATAATACACCTGAACGAGTAGGTTAGATTGTTACCTACTTAATCTGAAACAATAGTTCGGAGCAATTTTTTTTCCTGTGTCCTCTTTTCTCCGTCAATGAGAATTTGGGATCGAGCACCCAGACATGAAATAGCCATTGTAAAAGTATGTGTTAAAAGCTATCACTCATAATATGAAATATTTACCTGGGTGTTGAAGATGGTACTGCCATCATGTAAGTGCATTTCACTCTAGAAATTTGTTGGTTGCATTTTAATTCTAAGGCAGTGAGTCAGTGACTACAAGGGAATAAGGTTAATTTTGGTTACTTAAGTTCTGACAAATATTTCATCTAGAATCTCTGAGGTTTACATGCAATTCACTCTTGTTATAATTTGAATGCGGTTTGCTTTTTGTTCATCAACTTTAGGCTATCATAGCCATATGATTTATATATGAGTGAATGTCCCAAAATTTTGAATAATGATGTAGGCCTGAATTCTTTTTTCGTTTATGTCTATTTACAACTAATGCGGAACACGCCCACATGCTGAAAGATTTTCACAGGATGTGCCTTACATGCCTTTAATATATTCATGTTGTTGTGGAACACCGAACCTGTATGTTTTGTTTCAGTGTCTTATCCTGTAGCGTGTGTATTATTCTATTGTAGACTGGGAAGGGGTGAGAAACCTTGTATCAGCATTGCCATCATCGATGAGAAGAATTGTTCTTGTTTCTTCCATAGGAGTCACCAAGTTCAATGAACTTCCATGGAGGTGTGCATGCTGTTTGTCATATTTTCCCCAACTTCTTTTTCTGCGCAGAGAAATGCTGTTTTTAAATTTTACCTACATTCAGTAGCTGATAAATTAATAACATAAGATAGTATTGTAATTTGTAGAGCTAAAATGATACTTCATGATATAAACAATGTGCATTCTGATTCAGTAAGTTTTTCTAAAATCATGCTTACACTTTTCTGATGCTCGGACAAATTCTGGAATGGATTCATAAAAGATCACCACTTTTTTTCAATTAAATACATGAAACATTTATGCTCTTCTCCTAAGTTGTTTTTCCGTTCATGTTCTAGCATCATGAACCTTTTTGGTGTTCTAAAGTATAAGAAGATGGGGGAAGATTTTGTTTGCAACTCGGGCATTCCTTACACAATTATCAGGTTTGAATATAAACTTTGGATCTAGATGAACATTTGTTTGAAAAGTTATAACTTTATTGCTTACTGTGTAAGGCCTGTTCTGAGTTTTTCGCAACAGAGCTGGCAGGTTAACGGATGGACCCTACACATCTTATGATCTTAATACCTTGCTCCAGTCTACAGCTGGAGAACGTCGAGCTGTGCTCATGGGCCAAGGTATTTAGCTTCATCAGTTTGCTTTTATTTGTAGGGTTTATGGTTGGAAACAGCACGGCTAAAATTACCATTCATTATTTTGTAAGATTGAAGGTAGCCATCAATGCAACTAGTTTTAAGTTAATGATGTTGATAGTTTTGTTTAACAAGTACACCAACAACACCACCACCACCACCACCTTGCATCATTAATTATTTTTTGAAAAATTTGTCGGTGATCATCCTCTTTCTTGTGGTAATTAATTGCACAGATTACCTGATGTGGAATGCCCCTAGCTACTTGAGATTTTAAATTTTTAGCAATTATTTACCCACATTTATGCAAAATTTGTTCTCTTTGATAACTCTTAAACTTGGATTTATTCTTTTATGTATTAATGTACTGCACCGGGGCACCCCCACCCTCCACAGGCAGACATATACAGGCTGAACTCTGAACAATGATGCATACATAAGCTACCTCATTTTTTTCATGTACTCCCTCCGTCCCATTATTTATGTCTCACTTTCTTTTTTTGTCCGTCCTAACTCTTTTGTCTCATTTCCATTTTAGGAAATAATTAACATAAACTACTCAACCTACTCTCATCACATCACATCAATAAATAAATATATTTAAATTTCAAATACACTACCATTAATAAATTCAAACTCACAACCATCACATTACATATAAATAAATCAATTAAAAATTCCAAATCCATTACAATCACGTATTCACGTCACATAAATTTCTAATTTACCCCCACTACTAATCTACCCTATATTAAATACTAATAATTTCCACATAAAATATCGTGCCCAAAAGATTTGGGACACAATAAATGGGACGGAGGGAGTAATTCATCGATGTTGCATATGCCTCTCAGGGGATACGCTTGTTGGGGAGGTTAGCAGGCTTGTAGTGGCTGAAGCTTGCATACAGGCACTGGACAATGATCTCACTGAAAACCAAATTTATGAAATCAATTCGGTGAAGGTAATTTTCTATTCGTGTCATCCTGGTATAATCAACATGTGCGCGCGCGCACACACATATATATAGACATATAAAAGGCTATTAAACTACTGTTCTGCAACTACAAGACTCAGGAAGCTTTGCACTGGTCTTTCTGTCGACAGTTGTTCCTGAATATATACACTTTTGGCATGAGAACGTCCCCTCAAAACTTAGGAAACCTTAACGATAATATTGGGGTTACATGACGATTGACTATAGATTGAAGAACCTAGTGATGTCATAAAAATTCCTTATCCTCGTCATTCCACCTTAATTTGTAGCATATGCTGTGTTCTCCATTTACTTGCAATACTCTATTCCACCTTAATTTGTAGCAGTCTAGTCTCACTTGCAGTTTGAACCGGCGAGGACCCAGCGAATGACTAGAATTCTCCTTGATTGACAAAATTTTTTAGAGCTCTAACTTCACATCCAATTGGACATGAAAACAATATATAATGTGTTATAAGAAGTGTCAGTACATCGAGCAAACGCTGATCAACTATTTCAACTAGCGAATGACTAGAATATTCATATCTTGCGTGTTTACGGATACCCTTCTTTTTGGCAGCCGATAACAAATGTGTTTCGGTGTGCATGATTAATAACTACATTGTTCTGTGGTTAACCGCATTTTTAAATAAATTCTTTCAATGAAGATGCTTACAGGATGGCAGAAATTGTTAATCGTGAAAATGATGCAATGCAGGGGGATGGACCAGGAAGTGATCCACAAAAATGGCAGGAATTATTCAGAGCCGCTGGCCAGAAACCACTCCCACAGAAGCCCTGACTTCACCGTGTGTAAGCAGTTTTCAGTATATGTGTGTATATAATATAAGGAGATTGTTGTTGTTGTTGTTGCAGTCTAGAAGCTCATTCTATTTTTGTCCTATATACAGAATACACACTCTTGAGTCTTGACTCTTTCCGTTTTTCGATCCCGTTGGTTTCATTATTACGAGTGAGAAAGATTATGCGCATGCATGCACATTTGAATGAACAAATCCAAGCCACCAGAGTGACTCTAAGAGATATAGAGTATGTTTGGGAGCAAGCATATTTATTAGCATATAACATATTGAAAGAGCATATTCTCTCACATTTCTCTCTCCGAATCCCCTATCTGCTAGCGGATCTGATGACTCCCAAACATCCCCATACTACGATATGCCCAACAAATGGAACAGAACATCTATACTATGATCACAGACATATGTAGTATAAAAGATTCAATGTTTTGAGGCAACGAGAAATGCCAACAGCGGACAGAGAGGCAAACCAGTTACTAACCCCAACTCCAGAAACGGCAGCAGCCTTTTAATTTGTTTGGAGACCTTTCTTCTTGATGACAATTGACAAAGCTGGCACAAGTGTTCTTATCATTTGCTCAATCAGTTTTGCACTACATACTGATTGATTAGTTTCTCATAGTATAACCGTATAACCAGGTTCCATCTAATAGGTTAAATATCTTTTGTAATGTAGGAGTAGTAAAAATTAAATATAAGTATCTGTACACAATAAGAAAATTATACTCCCTCCGTTCCACAAAATTTGGCCAATATTCCTTTTTGGGTGTCCCACGAAATTTGGCCACTTTCCGTTTTTAGATAAATTAAAATAATATAAATTTGATTAGAATTTTAATTATTGTCAAATTATATTAAAATTGTTCACTTTTACTATTCTGCACAAATTCCAATGCGCTTTTACTTTTCTACACAAAGTCCCTAGCATTTCTTTATTTCTTAATATTTTAAAATTGGTACAAATAAAAATTGTATAAGATGTATATTATGAAACTACACGATTAGATGATTCTAATAAGATCATATTTGAATATTTTTCTCTAATTGTATCATTACATAATATCAAGTCAAAGTTCAACAATAAACAGTATCAAAATTTATTAGAATCTTAAACACAAAATGCCTACACCACTTTAATTAATAAAATTCACTACCTAAATTATCGTGTCCAAAAGAAAGTAGTCACATTTCGCGGGACGGATGGAGTAATGGTAATACTTACGATGTGGCACTCTTGGTTTATAAATTGTGCATCTCAAATTACTCTGGACACTTTGAAGGTTTGGGATGCACAATTTAAAAGTAAATATTGTTGGGAAAAAAAGGACAAATAGGTCATTTTTCTTTTCCAAAAATCCAAATCAGTCTTTTTTCTATTTTATTACCAAAATTATGTCCAAATCAATCCCTTGTTCACTAATTATACTCTAATTGCTAACGTGACAAGAGTTTTAATTTAAATCTGACACGTGTGCATAATATTAGTCATTTTTCTTTTATATTTTGCCAATTTAGTCCTAAACTTTTGTTTTGTTCTATTTAGCCTTCTACCCCAATCACTCATTTTTATATTAATTGACCTCCAACCTTTCAAATTATTTTATTTTAGGCCCAGAACCTTAAATTTTTTTATTATTACTAATCTATTTATCAAATAAATGCCCAACATACTTGCATAAATAAAATTAAACACAAAACCCCATACATTGGGTTTGACTGCTTTGTTCGGGTCTTCCAAGTATCGGAATTTTATGGACTCTCTCTAACCACCCGACCGCAACCGATGGTTCATTGGTTTTGGTTTCCATCCGCAACATTCAACACAATCTTACTTTGCGTCCTACCTTAAGATATAGCAATGTTTGAGTAAATGATTTAACTTGAATTTTTGGAAGATTATGGATAAAGGAAGCCTTGGTTTTATGAAAAAAAATATTAAAAATATTATTAAAAATATTAAAAAATAGCCTGAATTTTATTGTCCACAAAGTATGATTGTGCTGATTGTTGCTGAAGGAAACCAGAACCAATGAACCATCGGTTACGGTCGGGTGGTTAGAGAGAGTCCGTAAAATCTGGAACTTCGAAGACCCGATAACAAGGCGGTCAAACCCAATGTATGAGGTTTGGTATTTAATTTTATTTACGAAAGTATGTTGGGAATTTATTTGATAAATGTATTAGTAATAATAAAAAATTTAAGGTTTTGGGCCTAAAATGAAATAATTTGAAAGGTTGGAGGCCAATTAATATAAAAATGAGTGATTGAGGTAGATGACTAAATAGAACAAAACAAAAGTTTAGGACTGAATTGGCAAAAAATAAAAGAAAAATGACTAATATTATGCACACGTGTCAGGTTTAAATTAAAACCCTTGTCACGTCAGCAATTAGAGTATAATTAGTGAACAAGGGACTGATTTGGATATAATTAGCATTTGTAGAGGACTGTTTTGGTAATAAAATAGAAAAGGGACTGATTTGGATTTTTGGAAAAGAAAATGGACCTATTTGTCCTTTTTCCATATTGTTGGTGTTGGAAGAATTGTGGGCGGAAAACTTGGGAAATAAATATGCATAAAATTGTGTAAGTGCAACAGTAAATATTACTACTCCTACCTACTGCAGTTACTAAGAAATAGAAGTACTTAAATAGTATGAGTAGAAAATTTTACTAGTAGTAGTACTTCCTCCATCATCAAATGCCATGAATCATAGGATACAATCTTGCAATGAACGAACAACAAACAAAGAATTAAAAGGATAGGGAAGCTATCAATACCAAGATCAAGCAAGGAAGAAGCAAACACGCTCCTACGTCGTATCCTCAACTTCTCACAAGGCCAAAGTGTTGACTGTAATCATCTTGGAGAGCTTCAAATCCAAGTTGATGGAGTTTGCCAAGAATGAGCATAGAGTGATCCTTTGGAAGAGAACTTGCAAAATGTGCAAATGTTTTTAATTCAACATAAGATGATACAATGGTGTGGGAGAGGACATATATATAGAGGTCCAAGGATCCCACATGGTTACAAGACTTGAACACAATTTAAGAAAAGAAGTGCACTAACCTAACATAAGTTTGTGCACTATATTACATGCGTGGTACACTATATTAAACTAGAACAACATAAAATAACCACAAAAAGATCACATAAGAGGGCACGGGTCAGCTGGCTCGGGTCAGCTACTGGATATCGGGTCCTTCTAGTTGGATCCTGAACTTTCTTCCGGATTGTACTGAAGCAGCATCCTTGGTCTGGATTGGCATCCTATGGCCTTCATCATCTCATCATCAAAGTTTTGCTCCAGTAGTTCAGCAACTTGGGATGTGAACTTCTTGACTTGATTCCTCGTACAAGGACCAGTGGGAAATGTAAGTGCTACAATTACGGCTTCCACGCCATTCCCTCCCCCATCGGAAGGTTGAGCCATCAACCGATAAGAATCTTCTTTGTCTCGTTCGAATCTTGAAAATTCCTTAAAAGCATGTACCTCAGTTTCTCGGTACGCTTCTTCAAAATCAGGATCCGTTGCATATAGAGCTTTGATGTGCTCGAATCCCAATAAATGTGTGGTGGCAAGAGCAGCAAGGGTCGATCTCCTGGATAGAGCATCTGCGACTACATTATCCTTTCCCTTTTTATAGCGAATGACATAAGGGAATCCTTCAATGAACTGGCTCCAACGTGCATGGCGCTTGCTCAATTGTCCTTGACCCCGGATGTGCTTCAAGGTTTCATGATCTGTGTTGATCACAAATTCTCGACCTCGAAGGTAATGTTGCCACACTCTCAAAGACCTCACCATAGCATAAAGTTCCTTTTCATAGGTGAAATAGTTCAACTGTGCTCCCGAGAACTTTTCACTACGATAGGCTATCGGACGACCTTCCTGAATTAACACTGCTCCCATTCCCGTTCCTGACGCATCACATTCAACTTCGAACGGTAGATCAAAATTCGGCAAGGCAAGCACTGGAGCATGTGTCAACTTCTCTTTTAATGATCCAAACGTTTTTTCTTCTATCGGCCCCCACTTAAAAGGATTGTCTTTTTTAAGTAGCGCTGTCAGGGGCGCGGCAATCACACTGAATTGTGCCACAAAGCGTCTGAAGAATCTCATGTACATTCTTTGGAGGCGGCCAATCAGAAATGGCTTTGACCTTGGTCACGTCGACCTTGAGACCTCCTTGTCCAACAATAAATCCTAAGAAGTTCAGCTCGATTGCGTGAAAAGTACACTTCTCCATGTTGGCGTACAGCTTCACTTCTCGTAACTTGTTGATCACCTGTTGGACATGAAAAAGATGATCAGATTCGTTGGCACTGTATATCAAAATATCATCGAAATAGACAACAACAAATTTTCCAATGAAAGAACGAAGAGTCTCATTCATGAGACGCATAAATGTAGACGGAGCGTTGGTTAGACCAAATGGCATCACGAGCCATTCGTATAATCCGAACTTGGTCTTAAAAGCTGTTTTCCACTCATCTCTGGGTTTCATCGGATCTGATGGTATCCACTTCTAAGATCAATCTTGGAAAAGATATTCGCATGCCCAATCTCGTCTAACATATCATCAAGGCGTGGGATGGGGTGCCTGTACTTGATAATTATGGCATTGACAGCCCTACAATCGACGCACATTCTCCAGGTTCCATCTTTCTTAGGAACTATGAGAACTGGTACCGCACATGGTGATAGACTTTCGCGTACCCATCATTTATCCAACAAATTTTGCACTTGCTTCTGAATCTCCTTAGTCTCTTCAGGACTCATCCTATATGCTGGTCTGTTTGGAATAGAAGCCCCTGGCACAAAGTCAATCTGATGTTCAATACCTCTCAAAGGTGGGAAACCTATGGGTACTTCTTCAGGAAATACATCTTTGTTTTCTTCCAGCATCCTAGCAAAATTCACAGGAATTTCAGGTGTAGCATTGCAAGTCCTTTTAATTAACTCAACAGATTTATAGTAAGCAAGAAAACAATGACCTGTTGTGTTGTCGCCTTGAATTGCTTGCTTGAAATCAGTCTTTGTCAGCAGGAGGCAAGGTTCGGATGCAACATCACAAATCTCTACAGTGGAAATCTTAGCCTTTCCTTTCTGCTTTGCCTTGTGTTATTCTTCTTCTTTCTTCATATTCTCCCTAAGTCTTTCCTGATCTAACCTGATAATCCTAGGAGGGAGTGGCTTTACAGTGTACAACTTATTACAATACAGAAAACTTAAAGAATTGGCACGACCTCTATATGTTACTTCTCTATCATACAGCCATGGTCGGCCTAACAGAATATGACATGCAGTCATAGGTACAATATCACATAAAACCTTTTCAGAGTAAGAACCAATCTTCATGGGAATTTTGGCTCTTTGATTCACCTTCAAAGTTCCATTGTCATTCATCCAATGCAGATGATATGGCTTCGGATGTTCTTCAGTTTGGATACCTAACCTGCGAATAACATAAGTACTCACAACGTTAGTACAACTACCATTATCTACTATCACAAAAGCCAAATTACCATTTATATCACAATGACAATGAAAGAGATTCTCCCTTTGTTCATCCAGTGGTGGATTAATCTTGTCAGCACTGAGTGTTCTCATGGCCACAAATGTGGTTAAGACCCTTTCTTCCTCTTCGTCGATGATCTCATGATCACCACTTGGTTCTGTGACATCGAAACGTACAGGATTCTCATCCGATCCATTTTCATCTGATTTCAAAATTTTCAAATGACCACTGTCCAACACTGCGACTCTCTTTGTGAAAGGACAATCATGAGAATAATGCCCCTTTCTCTGACACTTGAAACATATGACATCCTTGATGTCCCTTTTTGGTCGCTCTGGTTGTGCTCTCGGTGCTGGAGGCTTGTAGGCTTTGAAATCTTTGGTTATTTCAAATCCTTTTGGTTGGTTCGGCTTTTCTTCAGGCTTGGGCCACGATTTACCTGTCCAATTCTTAACAGGCCAAGGCTTGCTGGGTCCGGCTGAACTGTTTCCAAAAGTAACACGTGGTGCTCTGCCTTTATGTTGTGATTCAATTTTGGCAGCTAGGTGAACTAAATCTTCGGTATGATCATAGCCACGTAGATCGACCTCATCTCTTATGTCCTTGCGAAGCCCTTCCATGAACCTGGTGTTGGTGATCTCCTCATCTTCTCTAACCCCTGCATGTGTCATAAGTTTTTCCATTTCTTGGTAGTACTCGTGCACAGTTTTGTTGCCTTAGGTCAGAGTTTGCACCTTATGATACAAACTTTTGCGGTAATATGATGGTACAAAACGCTGATGCATTAGACGCACAAGATCATCCCAAGTCTCTGTTGGCCTAAATCCGCGTTCTCTAATCTCCTTTGTGGTCTTTTGCCACCAAGCTAAGGCATAATCTTTGAATTGAGTGACTGCGATCTGTACTTTCCTCTTTTCTGAATAACTGCGGCATTCAAATATCAGTTCCATTGAATCATTCCACTCAATAAACTCGCTCGGATCAGCAATTGCAAAAGATGTATGTTCACTGTATTAATCAGCAATTGCAGTCAAATAATTCCAATCCTCACAATATAAAAGTGAACTCACTAAAATATGAAAAGTGATATCTCACAACACTCGACTCCAAACTAATATTTTAATTCACACTGAATCCTAAATACAATTCCCCAAATTTCAAATTCCCAAGTATTGGGGCACGGCGAGGAAGAGAAAATTCAAAGGATGGAATAAGATGGAGCCCAGGGTGTTATGAATTTTCTCACAATTGAGATCTTGTACGTATATAACAAATTGGAAGAAATAAGTACATGGGATGTGTGGGGTCTATGAGGGATTTAATTTTCCATGTTCAGCCGCAACCTATGAACTTTGGTTTGATTGGCCACGTGAGTTTTGATTTGAGGTAGTGCAAATTTAGTCAATTCTCCTCGCGTGAAGCCATAAACATGGACTTTGTAGATCACTTTTGCACCAACCTACTAATCAATCAATCCCCTTTCAGCCGAAAACATGGACTTTTGAATCCAAGATCAACAAACAAATGGGCAGCTTATCAACCCTTTCAAATCACCTTTGACCCTCCCGAGGACAATAATTATGAGGACTAGTAATTTATTGGAACACCCGACAACTAGAGAGAATTGGATCAAACTAATTTTTTTCTCAAGAACTTTACGAGTTTGTCAAAAACTTGTAGAACACATTCAAGAACACTCAAATGATTCACTCAACACTCTTTTGGAATTTTTGAGGCAAATTATCCAATTAATCAAGCAAACAAGTTCCAAATGCAATCACAACACATACAAGAGTCAAAATATGAAAACTAAAGCTCAAAAACACAAGAAAAGCAAGATCAAAGAGAAAATATGGGCTGTGGCCAAGAACTTATTGAAGATGGGATTAAGATGATGATGAACACTAAAAATCACCCAAATCTTCAAAAATTCATAGAAAATGGTTCCATTGGCCAAAATTTTCGAATCTTATATGAATCTTTAAGTAATCAAGCCAATGAATCCAAATATGAAATCAGATTAACCAAACAATTCACGGATCAAAATCATTTTGGCGTGAACAGTAACCAGTGGGTAGAAATTTTTTTTTGGGTTTTTGGACAAGAACAACACATAAACTTCAATAGGCCATAACTTTGTCATACGAACTCGAAATTGAGCATATCATATACTCCCTCCGTTTTTCAAAAAATTTAACATTCCTGCGTTTCACGTTATCCAATGCACATTTTTAACGCTTAATATCTCAAATTGTGTAAAAGTAAAAATTATAAAAAATTGATATTCTAAAACTACGCGATTAGACGAATCTAACAAGATCTCACTTGACTATGTTTTATCTTGTATAACTGTGTTTAAAATTTAAATCAAAGTTACTCAATAAATAGTAACAACTATGCAAATGTTACAACTTTTAAGAAACGGAGGGAGTATGAAAATTCATCTACTCGACAAGAGGATTCTAAATATATGCCCAGATTTTCAAGACTCTAAATATTCAGTTCGGAAATGGCCCAAAACAGATTCTGTTCAGATTTTTAGTTTTTTTTAGTTTTTTTTTTTTTTGGTTTTTATGGATTTTGATGATGAACACAAGAAAGATCCTATCTTAGGCTCTGATACCAAATTCTAAACTACTGCCATGGATCATAGGATACAATCTTGCAAGGAACAAACAACAAACAAAGAATTAAAAGGATAGGGAAGCTATCAATACCAAGATCAAGCAAGGAAAAAGCAAACACGCCCCCACGTCGTATCCTCAACTTCTCACAAGGCCAAAGTGTTGATTGTAATCATCTTGGAGAGCTTCAAATCCAAGTTGATGGAGTTTGCCAAGAATGAGCATAGGGAAAAAAACCCAAATAGTCCCCTAATTTTATCAAATTTCCCAAATGGTCCACTAATTATCGAATTAACTAAATCAATCCCGTAAGTTACTTAATCATCGCCCAAATAGTCCCAAACCCCCCTTAATTGCATTGGAATCTGACGTGGCACAAGGATTAGTGCAGTCAACAGGTGTTGACCTGACTTTGTTGTCCACGTGACCATGTGGAGATTCCACATCAGTTTTGGTGGGAACAATTGATTAAGTACCCACCAAACACCAACTCTCGTTCACTTTCATGGTTTTCTATCCTCCAATTTCTCGTTTGGGCGCAGGGTTCCCCATTCTCCATATCCTCCATTTATGCCAGCTCTTAGCTGAAGAGTTACTTAATTAAAAAAAAAAATCAAAAAATAAATCAAAAATCAAAAATCGACATGGATCAGAGTTCAAAGAAAGAAAGGGAAACATGTAGTTTTTTTATTTGTACTCATTTTTCTTGTATATAAAGTGCCCCACATCTCAATTCTCACCCTCCCAACAAGACGAACAAACACAGTATTAGTGAATACAAACATTGCTTACATCCACCGAAGTGGAAAAGGAAAAACAAACATCATTAACTCGAAAATGGAGAACCATGATCAATACCTTTAAGAGGCAAAAAAATTGGGTTTGAAGTCCTCCTCGCTCCATGTATAGTTTTTTTTTTTGTGCCCAAATCTTGACCTGGAGATTAAAACAAAATCTTGACCCAAAAATTCATTGAATTCCCACCAAATTTATGAATCCCATCTCAGCACCCACCTACCAGAATCCAAAATCTTCTTACAGACCAAACTCTGTATAGAAAGGGGGGGGAGCAAAAATTGGGGAACCTAAACACAAGAGCTCCTCCATTATTGGGAAACACACATGAGGACAGGGCATCATACCAACGAAGTCTTCCGACACATCTCCCCGAGGACTAACCCTGTTCACCAGATCTTGGCAGCCAATCAAATCCAAACCTCCACGGGGCATCGTCTGTACGGTCCATGGCTACGAGAACGACATTAGCTGGAGTGGGCACCCCAATCTTCATCTCTAAGAACGGTTTCGCCCTTGGTCTCAAAGGCCATGGACAATCCAAAGGCCTTGGAGCCTACGTCCCGAACGTTGCCAATGTCATCTCCAAGGGTTGCCGTCTCCGTCCCCGACTGCATGGAGCAGTAAAGTAATGGGCACAGGGCACTATCTGAAATAGACAAGGGGGAGTTGAAAGGTGGAAGAAATTGAGGAAATGGGGAAGACCGAGCTACGGGAGTGTGAAACGGGGGCTAGGCTTATGTGAATTTGGGGATTTCTCCAAAAAATCAGCTGGAGCTCCTAACACACCATCCAGATACCACCCACCCGCCATGTGGACAATAAAGTCGGGTCAACACCCGTTGACCGAACTAATCCTGGTGCCACATCAATTTCCAATGCAATTAAGGGGTTTGGGATTGTTTGGGCGATGATTAAGCAACTTAGAGGATTGATTTAGTTAATTCAATAATTAATGGACCATTTGGGAAATTTGAAAAAATTATGGGACTATATGAGTTTTTTTTCCATGAGCATAGAGTGATTCTTTGGAAGAGAACTTGCAAAATGTGCAAATATTTTAATTCAACAAAAGATGATACAATGGTGTGGGAGAGGACATATATATAGAGGTCCAAGGATCCCACATGGTTACAAGACTTGAACACAAATTTAAGAAAAGAAGTGCACTAACCTAACATATGTTTGTGCACTATATTACATGCGCGGTACACTATATTAAACTAGAACAACATAAAATAACCACAAAAAGATCACATAAGAGGGCACGGGTCAGCTGGCTCGGGTCAGCAACTGGATATCGGGTCCTTCTAGGTGGATCCTGAACTTTCTTCCGGATTGTACTGAAACAGCATCCTTGGTCCGGATTGGCATCCTATGGCCTTCATCATCTCATCATCAAAGTTTTGCTTCAGTAGTTCAGCAACTTGGGATGTGAACTTCTTGACTTGATTCCTCGTACAAGGACCAGTGGAAAATGTAAGTGCTACAGTTACGGCTTCCATACCATCAAATGATGTTAATGTTTGCACAGTAAACATTATTCATTGAGTAACTTTGATTGAATTTTTTAACACATTTACATAAGAGAGAAAATATAGTCAAGTGAGATGTTAAATTCGTCTAATTATATAGTTTTATAATATTAAACCTTTATAATTTTTACTTTTATATAATTTCAGATATTAACCGTTAAACATCTGTATTCAATTGCGTGAAAACATAAAATGTTAATATCGTTATCTTAAGCGACAAGCGGCAACAAGTTTCTTGGGTTAAAAGTAATCGCTCATAGTATCATAGTATATTCATGTGAATATAAAAAATTTCTATATAAAAAATTTAGATTCGAATTTTAATGGAAGGGCAACATAAGTATGAGCCACAGGGCTGGCCTATTTTAACACTGAATGTACGCCCTTTTTTAACTTTAATAATCTCATCTCATAGTAATTTACTTCATTAGTTTTAAGGTGTAGCGGCGAA
This sequence comes from Hygrophila difformis, assembly GCA_030278955.1. Taxonomy (NCBI): domain Eukaryota; kingdom Viridiplantae; phylum Streptophyta; class Magnoliopsida; order Lamiales; family Acanthaceae; genus Hygrophila; species Hygrophila difformis. Next base: position 11,127,514 of record JAOANR010000001.1, read on the forward strand.
AACAGCGCATCACCAACACTGTCTGCACCCACCAGCAGATTGATTGCATAAACGCGATTGGATTTTGGGGATGCCGAGGGATAGCTGTTTGGCCCGTGTGACGGCTGGCTTCGCCGTCGGCGGCGCCATCGGAGGTGCTGTAGGTAACCTTTCCACTTTTCCTTAAACCCTAGCCCCAATTATTTTCCCTTTGTAGCCACCTCAAGTTGATGAGTTGGTTTACTTGGAAAACGAATTTTGGATGCTATCACGGCGTACGGTATCTAATTTCTAGGAGTAAATAATTTGTACAGAGTTTGTTTGATAAACAATTATCCGTTCTCCAATTGTATGGATGTGGTGGCATCTTTTGAATTTTGTCGACGCATTGCATCCGATTATGTATTTTTCCCCGTGTGGTGTATTGGCCTGGATTTGAACTGTATTTGTAATGAACGAATATGCTGTCATGTTCAGGTTCTGTGTATGGAACTTATGAGGCTATACGATACAAGGTAAAGTTTCTACCTGATTGCAGCCTTCATTGAGCTTTAAATGACCTATTTTCATTGATAGCATTAGGTTTGTTCCTTATACAAATTTGCACTTGTTGAGATGGGTAAAGGTGATGAAACATACTTTCTATTCACCCTTAGGAAATTGGTTTATTGATTGTATGTGTTTTGAGACCAGCAAGGAGGATACCATTCACTCTTTTCAATACCAATCTGTAATCTTGGATACGTTCTCTGTCCAAACATATATCTATTAGCCGTTTTAGATAGGAATGTGATAAGATTTGTCCAGAGTCTTGTTGGTTAGTGCAATTTTCAGTAGTAATTCTGAAGCATTTTGCATGAATATTTTATGTTGCTTTGTCATTTTTGTCTATGTAATTATCTATTATTGAATTATGAAAATGCACTGTTTGTGGGAACTGAATCTTCTGTTCTATGAAAACTGCCGTTCTCATGACTAGATGTATATAACTTTTAGACATTTTTATTTAGTTGTCTCATAAGGTCAAAGACTTGTAAAACTTTTGTCCCTCCAATCATAAGGTCCTAGCTTCACCCCTGAGCTGTATGGGCTTATCAATTCTAGGAGTCAGATCCTTTAATACATCACTTAAAAGGTATCTTGTAATCAAGATGGTGATTTTCTTGGTTTTAGTATTTTTCAGCCACCTTGATGTGCTCTTGTTGAACTTGATCTCCCCAGAAAAATGTTACTCCATTTTTCTTCGGAAATAAGCATATGGCAATTTGTACTTGTTAGTCATATCAGGAATGCATTTGAAGACATTGTGATTGCATATTGTCATGGTATGTTTCTTATTATGCTTTTGGGTCCACAACTTATGAAGGAAGAGATAAAATTGCTTAGAAATGAACAGCATGTAACAAACATAACTGAGGAGCTCCTGTTTTTGTTCTGTTAAAATGGTAATAAATACATGTCCATTTGATTGCTCCTAGTTTTATGTCTTTGGCTTGTTATGCTGCTAAGATGTATCTATATTGTGTGCTTTGTTTATGACAATGTCACTTTAAACTGAAGTTTTATTGCCTTCGAAAAATGCAGATTCCAGGTCTTCTGAAAGTACGACACATTGGACGAACTACACTTGGTAGTGCTGCTGTTTTTGGACTCTTCCTTGGAGCTGGAAGCTTGATTCACTGCGGTAAATCCTATTAGGCCCATTCATTTCAATGTAGTCCGGGTTTAAGCAAAACCTCAGTCTGTGTTTGAGAAATATTTCCATAGGTGTTTAATCAATTAATTTTCTCACACTGCCCTGAGGCTTGTGCTGTGGTTTAACGAAGCCAAAGGTACTCCATGGTTTGTGTTACCTGAAATGGACGTCATGTTCTTGAATGGTTTTCGGAATAGACTGGAAATTGTGTCTTGTGCAAGAGCTGTAGAAATAATGCAATACTGATATCAATTTAATTTTGGATGCAAGATTTTAATTCAAGTCCTTTGCTGTGCAGGTTATTGTACACTTTTCAAAATTGCAGATGTCTATTTTTCCTCACTATACTTTTTTTGCAATTGAGTTCCTATACAGAATCCTCCGATTATGTATGTGCAGAATTGATGAGAGACAATTGTTTTGTGATTGATGGACTATTCCCTAAAAAAAAAAAAACCCAAAAACAATTTCCTAAAATATAGGCTATCCACCCTCTGGAATATGAGATTCATATCTTACCATATTTAATTGGATTTAATGAGATTTAATTCCATTCCATCACTAATCAAATCAAAATCATCGCCCCCTCCCATCCACACTGTCTCCATTCTCTCATCGTCAAGCTTCTTCTCTCAATCTCCATAATGTCATCGTCATGGCATATTTTATGGATTTAAACATCCCACCACCGGACGGCACGCTTTGTAATGATAGTAATGGCGCAAATTTGGGATTGGAACTGTAGCTAGGAAACCTATATAACCATAACAACTCAACATATTTTTATGTGTTGCACAATATACAGATCAGTCAGCAATGGTGTTGCACAATATATATTGCAAACTTGAATACAACACGGACAACACAATATAATGAATCTCACAGTGTAATGCTCGAGACATAGACCCATCACCTAAACAGTTCTTAGCATCCCATGAAGATTACCGAGCATTACGTGGACATAACCAGGCATCACATGAACATTACTAGACATCACATAAACACTATTAAACATCACATAAACGTAATCAGGCATAACATAATAAGTCAGTATTCGTACCTGTATAATCGGCATGTAAACACACTTTGTGATGTTTAAGTGGACTTGAGTGATGTTTGAGTTGGACTTTGTGATGTTTGAATGGGTTCGAGTGATGTATGCGGTATTTGGATAGGAGGGTTTACGGGCAAGGAAATTCGAACACAAATTATGAGAACGACTCGAATGTGATGGATAGTGTGTAACTACCTTGACCCGACCTGCGCAAATCCCCAACTTCTCCAAGAGAAACCTGCTCAAATCTATTTCCCCAAAAAACGTGAATATTGATAATTTTTTTCGAGGAGCCGAAGCAAGGAAAGTGTGGTGGGAGTTCATGCCACACAAATTAAAAAGAAATAAAGGGAGATATAGGGGGGCCGAGTGAGAATTCAACCCCAATCCTATGATGGAAGGCATGAATTTATCCGCTTGGGCAAGCCCTCATCCCCGAATATTAATAATTGAATTCAAAAAAAATAAAAAAATATCCAAAGATATATAGGCAGCTGGAGAAAATAAATAATATCTATAAATAAAATAAAATATGTATCTTTGTTAACACATAATTTAATAAATAAATTAATAAATAATATGAATAACTACCATATATATGATTCAAAACTAAATCTAGTATCAGCCCAAAAACTAAATCTAAAGCCTCACACAAATAAACTATGTCGGCAGTCTTCACCTTCGCATCACACATCATGCACCAACCATCATGCATAAGCAGATTCTGCACGGGAACCGCTCCCCTTTTTTTGCCCCTTTGTTTCTTACTATATCACAAACCCTAAACTAGGATTACAAACGAACCGAATCGAACCGAATACTGCAGTATTCGATTTGATTTGTTAAGCTTCACGAATACTTTCGAATCGAATCGAATTATTCTACAAGGTAATTTAATATTGAAAAAAATTAATTTTTAATTATTAAAATTAAATATTTAGTTCGATTTATATATTAAATTTAGTACTTTAATTTCATATATAAATATATTCATATTAATTAATAAATATATTCACTAAAAATAAATTTTAAATTATCTAACAAAGTTATTTTATATATTTATATTTTATTTTATATAAAATAAAATGTTTAATCGAATATCGAATTGAATCAAATATTATTCGAATATCAAAATTTCGAATAATATCGAATCGAATCATGAATCGAAGCAAAAATATTTGATTTTTTTGCAACCCTACCCTAAACCCTACTTTTTTGCCCCTACCTTTCTTTTTTTACTTTCTTTTTCCTTTGGTAAAGCCGAAGTCGGATAAGAATTTTGCCCCTTTCTTTTGCGCATTATGGCATTGTTTTATTTGAGTCTATCCGCCTCCACATATAATTGTCAAATTTCTGAATTTTAAAAACACTCCCTCCGTCATAAAATAAATAAATAAATAAATAAATAATAAATAGCATTTATGTTTTTTTTTTGGGTGAACAGTGACGCACAAGCGTCGGCAAAGGAGAAAGCTAAAAAATCTACAGAAAGGGGGAAGAAAAGGAACAACCAATAAAACAAAAATAACTAGAGACGGGGGAACCAAACTCCTTCGAAATCAGCTGCAAGGCAAGCCTTCACCTCATCGTCCGGAGGAAACGCCCACGAGGTGAAAAATTCCTCAGAACGCGCCCCTCGTTTCGCAAGAGAATCAGCCACTGAATTGCCCTCCCGTAAAATGTGATGCCATACATAGCCGGGATGCTCCATCTGTAACTGCGCAATATGCCGAAGGATAGGAGCAAGATAGTGATCCGATGGCACCCCTTGTTGCATAAGCCGAAGACTTTCCTGAGAATCAGTGAAACAATGCGCACATTCCACTCGGCGAAAGTGGAGTCTCTTCATTCCATTCCAAATCCCATGCAATTCCGCAAGAAGATTGGAAGCAAATCCCACAAAACCCGAGCAACCCTCCACCCAACAACCATCGCCCGTTCGAATCACACATCCAAACCCCGCCAGTCCTGGATTGCCTAGAGAGCTTCCATCCATATGCAATAGAACACCAAGCAACCCATTCGGATTCCAGTTAACTAAACGATCATCCCCCCTATGCATATGAGCAACAAAGACTCGCTCGAACACTTGGCCGAGGTAGGTAGCTTTACGAACTGTGGCCTCCACGTTGATGGCACTACCCCGCAAGCAGAAAGCATTACGCTGTAACCAAATGCTCCAGAAGGCAGCCCAATGTCGGCCCCTCCAATCCATGCACACTTGGCGGAGCCCCAAGACACTTCCCGACGCCTCCAAGTCGCTAGGTAGCACAATCACAATGCCCAATCTATTCCATACATCCGCTGCCCAGGAACACTGGAAAAATAAGTGCCATGCATCCTCATTCGGACAGCCACAGATGGAGCACTCAGCCGACGCAGACAATCCTCGCTGGCGCCGAAGCTTGTTCGTAGGGATGGAATCACGCAACCACAACCACACAAGGACTTTAATTTTTTCAGGGCAGCGGAGACGCCATGCCCAAGAGCGTAACAGATCCCTCCGACACCCTCGTTGTGTAATGATCCATTCATACCCCGATGCTACCGAATACTTCCCAGACAAGGTCCCCATCCAACACCACTGATCCGCCACACTCTCATGCAACGGCAACGGACCATGCTCCAAAACCTCTCGTTTAATTTCTTCCGGGACAGGAGTATACAGACGATCCCATGCCCAGCAATGATTCACGTATAAATCCTTAATACAAGTATTGACATCATTATAATGTACGTAAGGGACACGAACATCTAACCTGCCACCACGTAGCCAAGGCACAGACCAGACGTTGCTATACCCGTTCCCAATCCGCATCCGACACCCTCCCAAGATCAGCGGAGCCGCTTTGACAAGAGCTCGATAGGTCGGAGATGCTCCCGGACGCTGAGTAAAAACGCCACCACCACCTCCATATTTTTGAATCAGGAGCTGGATCCAAGGTTTTGTAGACTTCTGTAAACACTCCACAACAACCTTCCCAAGCATGGCAACGTTCATGTCCCGGCTCCTGCGAATTCCCACCCCCCCCCATCGTGCGAGGTAAAGCAGCTTTCTCCCACGCCACCAGGTGGAGTCCTCGGCCATGGGAATCCTTCCAAATGAATTTTTTGATACTACGATCAATGCTCTCACATGTAGCCGCTGGGAGCCAAGTCGCCTGCATGACATACGTTGGAATGGAAGAGAGGACTGCCCTAGCGAGCGTAATTCGGCCTGCCTTGTTAAGAAGGCCACGCTTCCAACCCCCCAACTTGGAGTTGATCTTGTCCGTCAAGAATTGATAGTGCTCGCTGGAGACCGCACCATGAAATAAGGGAAACCCAAGATATTTTCCCAAATCAGTGCAAAACTCCACATTAAGAATTGAAGCAATTTCCATTTTAACGTTTGTAGATACCGCGGCAGAAGCATATGCGCGCGACTTGCTTGTATTGATTCGGAGACCCGCCTGTGTAGCAAACGTTGAGAGGACCTCATCCATGCATCTTACACTATCAAGGGAAGTCTGTGAAAAGAGTAACAGATCATCCGCGAACATCAAATGAGACAAAGGTGGCACTTGACGTCCTAGAGTAATCGGCTGCCAAAAACCCCCCTCAACCTTCCGAAGTATGGCTCTTGAGAGTTTCTCCATTACAATCAAAAACAGATAGGGTGATAAAGGATCACCCTGTCGAATACCATTGGCCGGAGAGAAGGCTGGCAACGCCTCCCCATTCCATAGAATTGAGTATCGTGGTGATCGAACACAGAACATGATAATACGTATTAGCGAGCCTGGAAGTCCCATGTCACCAAGGCAGGCCTCTAAAAAATCCCAGTCAACATTGTCATATGCCTTTTCTAGATCAACTTTCAAAAGAAACTCACCCCTGCGCCGGTTCCGATTTTTGAATGATGTAACCACCTCTTGCAACATAATAGCGTTCCCCGAAGTACCCCGACCAGGGAGGAAGGCCGATTGGTATGGCCCAATGTAGGACTGCAAAAAAGGTCTCAGACGATTAACTAACACTTTAGTTAAAATTTTGTAAGCCACATTACAAAGACTAATCGGCCGATAATGCCGAATTTCCCTTGGCACTGCCACTTTGGGAATGAGGCAGATGAATGTAGAAGCCAGATCCGGATCAAAGCTGCCCTCCATTAAAGATTGTTTAGTAAATCTCCACATGTCCGGCCCTAGCATCTCCCAATAAAGTTTAAAGAATATCGCCGGAAATCCATCAGGGCCAGGTGCCGAAAAACTTTTCATCTCCTTAACCGCTCGCTCCACCTCCGGGTAAGACACCTCATCCGCCAAGCACTCACAACTGTCAAGCGGAGGCAGCGGAGGAAGCGTAACAGCAGCCGACTGTCGCTGAAGCCTAGCATGTCCAAGAATCCAGCTAAAGTGGCTGATCGCATGTTGCCGCATCCTATCCTCTTCGGTCACCCACTGGCCATCGATCTCGAGCCCCATAATGCGGCTCCTCTGTCGACGAATGAGAGTTTGGGAATGGAAATATCGAGTATTCCGATCCCCATGATCAACCCATTTATCTCTAGATTTTTGAAACCAGAGAATCTCTTCTTGCGTTAAAATATCCTCCAAGTCATGCATTAATTTAGTCTCAAGACGAACCAAGCAAGCCGAGTCAACCCGGACTAAGCACCGTCGAATGCCATCCAACCGCTTCAATATCCGACGCTTGCGCTTATACAGGTTGCCAAAAGTATATTCATTAAAATGGATAGAAGAGGACCGAACCTGATCAAGTTGCTGGCGCACCGATCCACCACCAAGATTCCAAGCAGCATCAACCACATGTTTGTACTGATTGTGTTGTGACCACATGTGCTCCCACCTAAAGGGTCGAGGACCGGACATAGCAGGCTGTTGACAACACCGCAGTAGTAATGCATTATGGTCAGAAGTCCGCCGATTCAAAACCTCCACAAAGCCTTGAGGGAAAAGTGTGAACCAAGGCAAGTTCGCCACAGCCCTATCAAGACGTTTGCGACCTAAGGGGCCGCCAGTAGTGTTCCGTTGCCATGTGAAGGGGTCTCCAATCGTGTGAATAGAGGAGAGGCCACACTCAGAAAGCATGTCCCGAAAGAGCTCGCACTGCCTGGGGTTTGGTGCCATGCCCACCGCCTCAGACAAATACTCCGTATCATTCCAATCACCCAATGATAACCACGGGCCATGTATCATGGCACTAATCAGGCGCATGTGTTCCCAATTAACCATCCTTCGCCTCACACAAGGGTCAGCATAGACACTCGACATGCACCAAGAAACAGATCCACAAGAAATTTGCATAGTAATAATACGTGGTTTAATATCCACTACCGCTATGCCAATGTGAGGACTACCAAGACGACGGAGAATCCATAACCCTCCAGCTTGGCCAACACACTCCTCGATATACACAGCTTCATAATTGAGTCTGTAGAAAAATACCCGTAATCTTTCAAATGCGCCCCTCGGCTCCATCAGAAAAAACACCGAGGGTTTATAGAGTCGAACAAAGTCCGGTATATGGCGTTGAGTGCTTCGATGCATGGAACCGCGGGAATTCCATGCAAGCACCGTGAAATCCTTAAACTCATTCATTGTGGCACAACGGCCAGAGTCAAGCTATCCGATCGGTCCTCACCAGACATGCTAGATGTCCGCTCCTCTCCACTCCCTTCCAGTACCAGGCCTACCTGGAGAGCACCATCCTGCATGCTTTTCACCCTATCCCAAATACCAGAAGAAACTGCTACATCCCCTCGCGCGCCCTCAGCCAGCAAATGTTGAAGCCTAGCCGGGATGATTTTATGGGGATCCTTCTTACTAGCAGCTGCACTCTCCTCTCCTCGAACTGGTTTCTTGATGTTACCCTTCCGCTTAACACCATGCAATAACGTTTGAACACGGACCGAGTTCTTCTTGCCAAGGTGAAGAGACTCAGTAGATTCAGGTACATTAGGAGTGAGGTCCTCTTTCGCAGCCAGCAAAGGCGACTCCAGCTGGCAGTCCGTTTGATCCACACCCCCATTGAGCGCCACTACAGCGTTACAATCCATATCCGGAGGCACCAGCGCCCGTCCAGCTTTCGGGGCAAGCCCCTGGTTATCATGGCGTGGGGGGGGGGGGGGGGGGGCTGTTCCAACCTTATGCTTCGGCGGACGTGATTTACGTCTCTTCACCACCATCCAGTCACCCACCCCCAGCTCATCCGATCCATCACCCTTAGCAGCCAGCACATCACTCTCCTCGACCATCGCCTCAACAACTGATGATGGGGTACCCGACTCCCCATTAGGCCGACTCCCACCATCCAACACCGAAACAGATGCTTCCCCTTGGGGCAACTGACCTTCCCCACTCCCCGCCTTGTCCCTTCCAGTCGGACAACGATCCTTCGTATGCCCATATCGAGCGCATTGCATACATAACATGTGCAACCCTTCATAGGCAACATGTACAAGATCCCCCTCAACATCCAGTACTCCCAACAAGGGTTTATCCAAAGTGAGCTCAACACAAACCCTAGCGTACCGCCCTCTGGTAATAGAGGTAGTAGTTTTATCTACCTTAATAAGCCGACCCAAAGCCGCTGTGATCACCCGCAATGCATTCTCATTATAAAAAACTTGATCAAGATCAGATAACCTAACCCATGTTTGAATAGTATTAACCTGTGATTTCCTTGGATTGAAATCGGCCGACCATTGTTGTATTGCAAGACAATGATCGAACACCATCCACGGTCCGCCCGTTAACACCTTTTCTCGATCCCCCGGATTCCGAAATTTGGCGAAAAAGCAACCATTACCAATATCCAGAAGATCAAAGGCATCCTCTAATTTCCATGCACGGGTGAGTCTATCCTTCATGGCTACGTAACCCACCGTAAGCCCTAGCACTTTAAGAATAAGAACTTCCTTCCAAGGTTCACGTAATTCATCCAAAACAGTTTGCGTGAATCTGATTCTAGGGCACCGACTATGCGGTCCATCACTGTCCACCGAAGCAAGGCGTTCCTTAATCCAGTCACGAGCCACAAACGCTGGGGGCGTTGGCGGATCCTCCGTCGTCATACGAGAAATCACCGCATCACGGAACGAAGCAGCAGGCTGCTGTTCTCCGTTCGTCAACGTTGGAGCCTGAGGCTGAGTATCCAGCGGAGGAGCGAAAGGCGGGGTCTTGCCCCCGGGATCATGGAGGACGGTCGAAGACGAAGTCGTTGACGAAGCCTTGGTCACCCGAGCGGCTGTCCGAGCGGAAACCCTAGGAGGACCCATTATTTGTTCAATTTTATAATAATAGCATTTATGTTTTCATGCAATATATTTTTAAAGAATAATATTTCAAATTTTATAAAATAAAAAATTATAAAAATTTAAGATTCTAAAACTGTGCGATCAACGAATCTAATAAGATTCCACTTGATTATGTTTTATCTTATAACTGTGTTGAAAAATTTAATGAATAGTGTTTATTATGCCAATATTAACATTATTCAATGACGGGGAGTATTACGGAATGAATGTTCGCTTCTCGATTTTTTTAACATGAACGGAAATGTAACTATATATATATACAATATACTACATAATCCCTCTGTTTTTTTTTGCACAACACGCAATCCAATGCACATTTTCAATCATTAATATTTTGAATTACCTACAAATAAAAATTAGTACTATATAAAAATTTGATTTGATATTCTAAAACTACGCGATTAGACGAATCCAACAATATCTCACTTGACTATGTTTTATCTTATATAGTTGTGCTAAAAAGTTGAATCAAAATTACTTAATAAATAATATCTACTATGCAAATGATAGAGTTTAAAAAAAAAAAAACGGAGTATTTTCCTTTGAGTTGTGCCATTAGGTTTTGCCAGAAGTTTACACAAATGCTTTCCTTCTAATTAGAGACCATAATCTTATACAAACATTATGAAAGTGTTTATGAGTTGTACCATTAGGTTTTGCCAGAAGTTTACACAAACATGGCAATTCTCTTTTCAACCGAGTTAAAATAAAATAAAATAAAATAAAATAGTACAATGAATTTCATCAGTTCCGTTTACAGGTCAATCCAACATTATATCCCAAACTTGTTTTTTTAGCCATCAGATTTATCCCACACTTGCAATACCATAGGCATTAGCCGGCATAAAATTACACTGAATGAGGATAAGATCACCACATTTAACCTTTTTAAACACACAAAAAAAATATCACAGCAAACACTCAAAATAACATTGGTAAAACCTGATTATGCACTTTTCTTTTTCTTGCTTATAAAACTAGAGCCAGAAAGAATTTACATTTCTCACCCCCAATCTAAGGAGCACGATGCATCTAGGGGGAATAATGACAAAGCAGTGTCAGAACAAGAAGAAAATTAGGGGTTAAAAACCGACGAATCTGAAAATTAGAGGATTGGGAAAATCTTCCCTGCTATATCTATATCATGGCAAACCTCCTTCCAACCCCTGGAACATTCGGCTGCCAAGCATATGCTTTGACCAAATACCAGTTGAACCAGAAGAGGGGGAAAAAGCATATCATATACATACAATATGTCAATTGTCAATGCACCAAGTCCTCACTGGCTGTCCCAACACTAGACTTATCAGCCATTCGAACATTGTATTGCTCATATACTCTGGCTCGGTTCTCTGCCCACCATTGTTCAGCTTGCTTCTCACTGAACCGCTTACGACTGCATTTAACCATTTGAAAAAAAAAAAAAAAAAAAGTTTTACTTACCTAACATTGAAAACAATCTGTGTATTCTCAAAGGAAATATGGAATAATGTTGTCACTTTGTGTACATGTTCAATTATCTTAAACTACATACTCAAGATATATAGACGAGAATACATATAAAAATATATATACACATATAGTTTTGCTTATACTTTACTACTGTATTATTCAGTGCCTTGTGGTTACATATCTGCATTAAGTAACAGCAATACATGAAACATTGGCCAATGAAGTTTTGAAACGAATTAATGTGAAGCCAGCACAATCAATCCAAATCAGAAATGCTGCAAGCTTTTATATTTTTAGATGGGTGCAAAGATCATGGGTTATAATTAGAGGTTCATAAGTACACGATATGTGCAAAATCACTAAATGTACATAATCCTATAACATTGCAGGAGATTGGGGGCACAGTGCACACAAATGTTGCAAAATTCATATTGTTGTCATCTCAGAAAACATGTAGAATATAGTGAAGATATTGCAAGTTTGTAACAAAATAAACACACGCACCAAAAAAAAAAGGATGGAAAATCTTGCCGAATCTGAATGCAACATACCTGAATCGCACTCGCTTCAAATCTTTAAGTCCTCCTGGTAAGGAGGTTAGAGTAATATAAACACCGGGCTCATCTTGCTCAACCCATTCACTTTCATGACGAGGTTCCGCTTCTTTTGCTCTATTTCCATTTCTCACCGCTGTTTCTGTGTAACCCTGTCTACTGCTACCCAAACTGCGATTGCTTGCAGTGCTGGACCCATTAGAAAGCAACAGGTTGGTTGGCTCATTCGGTTCTGATTCCTGGCCATTTATTTGACCATTCGCCTGACCAACAGGGGCATTTCCAACATCATTAGGTATAGGAGTGGGAGCAAGTGATGTCAAGAGCAGAGATTTGGAGTTTCTAGCAGGACCCACAGGAAGCCTCTCAGCCATTTCCTTCAGCTGCAAAACAAAATATATCATCAGCAAGGGAGGTTAGGAAATGTCCGTAAAAGGAACAACCCAGTGGTTGGTCATGCATCCAGAATGTCATGTGATAGCTCCAACTCATTCAATTAAAGTGTAACAGGTAATGGGCATGATCAAAAAATGATGTTAGCAAAAAGAATGGCAAGAAACTAAAGCTAATTCCAATCCGCATATTGATCTCTGAAACCATTTATTTCCTTTCTGGTCTCAATAAAGCACAGTCATTCAAAAGAAAATTTCAGCTTTCATGGTGCAGAGAGCTTATGTCAAGTTAATCAGGAGAGTAGAGTAAATGGGAAGAAAACTGGCATATAGATTCTATTATTATTAATTATAATTAGATTCAAAATGACCATAGTATTAAATGTAGTTACTCTACACTTGTTTTGTTTAATTTATGGGCATCCTTCAAAGATATTATATCAGGTATAACACCGATGGCTCATGTTGGTGATGGTTGTTTGGTAAAGGCCCCCCTATATGTGATATATCAGGGAAAGTATCTTGTAAAAAAGGAGAAATCAACAACACAATAGCATGTACTAAAGATGTATTCAAATTGTCCACCAAACATTGTTGGCAAGTGATAAGAAAATTGCATATAGGAATAATTGTAGAGGACATGAATGTCAATGGTACTAATACATTAAACACTACAAGTGCCTAGAATCATAAGGGATTTACATAGGCATTACATTTAAAATTGTATCTGGCCAAATATAGTAAATTTGATCAACTTTCGTTGATGTTGCATAATTTATAAGTGCTAGTGGTGTATTTAATTACTAAATTTGATGGCTGGTCTTTCCCTGCCTTCAGCCAAATCAGAAATGAAACCCTAGTTTTATCTTCTAAGGTTATAGACTTATAGATGAGGTTTTAGATGTATTTCAATAGAAATTTTATTCTTGCCACTAGGCCTTATCTCCATAGATGAAGTTAGGAATTGTTATTAGAAGATTATGTCTTGCATACTGGATAATTCAATTGATTCTGCATATAGTTGAAGAAAACGGGATGTGAAAAAAGTATTCTTACTTGTGCAGTAAGAGATTTAATGACTTCTTTTGCAGCTTTGCATTTCTCTGTCTCTTCCCCTGCAATTGCTATTGCCTCTCTCAGTTGCTTAGCTGTTCTTTCTAGGTCTGTCTCCTGAAGTTGAGCCTTGCGAGTGAGACTTTCCACCTGAACAAAAAGATGGGGAATCAAGTTCTAACTCAATCAAACAATTGCTTCTTGTCCACGAAATCACCATGGCAGAGGTAGAACGCGAAACCAGGATCGACAGAAGATTCTTAGCATAATACTAGAAATTCTTGAAAGTAATTAAATTGTCACTTTCACTATCCTGGACTTACTATCACAGGCTACACTATATCCCAGTATTAAAATAATTTTCAATACAAAGTTTTTATACATATACTTCATATTTTAAAAAAATATATATCCGGTAATCAAAAGGAAACACATAGATATCTGTCATTAAGAAATTTACTTTATAATTTTAAAATAATACCTTAGTGCCAATATAGAAGTTCAATATTCATTTTTTGAATATCCAAAAATCTGTCATATTATTTTAATTATATGGCTAATATACCTTAGCATAATTAATTAATAGTGCCATTAATGTTTTGGTATGCAAAATTTAACAACACGTCTATTCTTGTAGGGAGGTAGTAACATTGTCTTTGAAATGCTGCTTTGAAAATGAATGTCCTCCAACTAAGAACGACTATGTATTATGAAAATATATGCTGGAATAGCATCTTTGACACTCTACTGTTCCTGTTACTGCAGAGGCACATCTCAGCACCTACTGATTCTGTTTTTAAAAAACAATATGCCTATATCATTTACACTTACATAGCAATTGCTTGTGTACAAAAGCAATTTTGTTGAGACGTTCAAATTTATATTTTTATACATATCGCTTAGATACACCTCAGTCACAGTGATTGCTTATAAACATATAACTATATCACTTAGATAAACATCCTGAAATATTTGATGAATCTTTTTTTCTAAGAAAATATTAAACCTATAGTACTTAGATACACAGCCCATAGCTTATGCATTTCAATTTCTCTTATGAACAAAAGCCCTATTAATAGCATTTTTGAAAAGTTATTTTTTTTTCTACCATTTATACTTGAATCGCTTACACAGCCATAGGTGGTTGTTTATAATATAGTATATCTATTCACTTGTTCTTCAATATTACATTTCAATACATACTAAAAAAAAGTTCCATTTATACACATACTGCAATTCCTTGTACAAATTAATTTAAACTAAATTTTTTATTACATTAGAAACTATATTTTCCCTGTTAAGCTCATTGTATATCCTCGCATTCGTATTTTGACATCCTAATTCTATGAATAAATATCTTAAGAGAGATTAAAATTATAATATTAAAATATAATTTATATTAGCAAGAAAAGATACCAACAATCCTTTTGTGAGAAAATGAAAATAAATAAAATAATAACAACACTTTGCCACCTAGTCACTTCAGTAAAAATAGTGAGAACTATTTAAGTTTTTCTTTTTCTAAAAGGCAAGAGCTTTGAACTCCTTGACTGGAGCTCAACATTAAGCCAAGCCCAAGATGAGACACGAAATTAAGAGCTTGGGATGCTCAAGCTCAAATCTGATATTTCGGGCATATGATAACAGTAGTGCGAAAGAAGCATAAGAAATTATTAATAAGCAGTCCAGAATATAGATATGGAAGGCAGCTCAGATGTGATATGTTACCTGTGCTCTTAACTTAACAACCTCTTGGCTTAGAGAATCATTAGTCATCTTTGCATCATCCAGAAAAATCTTAGGTGATGTAAGTCCTCCCAAGGTGGGGGTCGGTGTAGTTGAACGAGGAGGACTAGCCCGTCTTGATACTGGTGATGTTGCTCGAGAAACAATTCTAGATCCAGGAACTGAAGCTGAGAAAAATTTTTTGGACGATCCAAACACAGGATTAAATGATTTTGAGATATTAAGTGTTCCCCACTGGGAGCCTACATTGGGAATTGGAGATACACGACTGCTATTAAATTCCAGTTTTTTGTTCCTCTTCGAGCGATTCTCCCCTGGCTTAAAGGTTTCCATTGAAGAAAACCTAGCTAGATTGGGATGAGATCTTGTGTCCAACTTCTCATCCTTATCTACAATGTCAGTTATCCCCCGATTAATATTTCCTCTTCTACCCACAGATGAGTGGGATGATTTATCAGTTTCAGTAGCTTTTATCAATTTATTGAAACAGTTGTCACAAACACGGTATGGTTTGTTGGGATTCGGTGCCATGGAAGCCCTGAGTGACTTCTTACTGCTGCAAGAATGACAAAAGACAAGGCCACAGTTGTAACAGTTGTGACGTTTTCTTTTGAAGTTAAATGGTAGACGGCAACCAGAACACATGGACTGATCGATGCCTGATACCCACTTATGAAGGCATATAGCAGCAGTGAAATTAGTACCACAGGCAATACTCTTTACTTGCTTATCTTTTAGAGCTTCTACTAAAGTAGGAAAATTTCTGTCATCTGTATCACCATGGCCCAATCTACCATTTGCTCCCTTCCCCCATGTATAGACTTCAGTACGTGAAGTCAATACAGCCACATGATAAGCACCACAAGCTATCTCCTCCACAAAATTCATGAGTTTTCCTTCAACCCGAGATGGAAGCTTCCCATCAGCTTGAGGGTTTCCTAGTTGTCCATACACTTGACTTCCCATGGTGTATACATGTCCTGAGGTTGTAAGAGCCACAGTTAAGCTGTGTCCACATGCAACTTGGCAAAAACTTGGCTCCACAAGAGCAGCAACACAAGTTGGGACAAGTTTTGATTCCTTATCGCCATGTCCCAGGCGACCTTTGTCACCATCCCCCCAAGTAAAAAGTTTGCCCGAAGAAAGGGTACTGGCGCTGGAGTTTCCAACCATAACTTCAACAATTGCAGCAGTATGCCAAGCACCACAGGATGCTCGCACAGTGCGAAGACCCTTCAGAGATTCCACTTCTTTCGGCTTCAAAACACTTACCTTATCTCCATGACCAAGAACCCCGAAAGTTCCATCGCCAAAAGTAAACAACTGACCAGCCGACGTTACAATAGCTGTATGCCAAGGTCCACAAGAAATTGAGGAAACATGTATCCCCTCAAGTGGCCCATTTACTCTTTTTGGCACCCAATGACTCACTTCATTCCCATGCCCAAGAATACCAAAATGACCATTACCCCAAGTGTACAAATCTCCAGAAAGAGTGACAGCACAGGAATGATATTCACCACAGGCAACAAGCTCAATGTTTGTACTGCTAAGAGCATCAATTAGCTTTGGCTGCATGACATCAGCATCAACACCATGACCAAGCCTACCTCCAGATTCTTCACCCCAAGAGAATATCTCTCCTTGCTTGGTTACAAGGGAAGCATGCCGTCCACCACATGCTATGTTCTGAACATCCAATACAACTGCAGATTCCAGGGCCTTGGGTAACAATACATCCACTTTGACACCAAAACTACCTCCCTTTCTTTGTGTTCCCCCACCTATAACACCATCACCAATGCCTTCTCCCCAAATGAAAACATCTCCCAGGGCATCACCATCATCATGACCAGATCCTTGACTTGATGAGCTTACAGCACTAGAAAGGCTCACTCTGAAGGTATCCACTCCTGATCCTTTCATGTGACCATGGAAACCATCAGAACCTCCAGATGACACAGAGAGGACAGAAGCACTGGTCGAATCTGAAGGGAAGAAATTTTTAGGAGGCACAGCATACAATATGACATCAGAGAATGCCTTGTCGACTCCATTTTTAGGAGGACTTCCATAAGGGCTGTGTAGGCGAAGTTGATCAGAGCCATCATGCTGAAGTGATGAATAATATATATCAAGTTAAAATAAAGTCAAACAATCACCCCATGCATGGTCCACACCAATTATCTAAAAAGACGGAACATATGGCCGTGCTTAAAAATGAGATCACTACACCTTCAGAGTACTATCGCCAACTCCAAATGGGGAGTGCAATGGTGAACTTCTCCTTGTGTATGTTCTGGGGCTAGTGGCTCCAGATGAAATTCCTTCGCTCCTTGATTCTCCTCTCCACTTGCGCTGATGACTGCGTGAAATCAATGCCTTAAGGCCACTAAACCACACTTCTGCTTCTTCTTTGTCCTTGCATATCTACCAGAACAGAAGGTCAAGTTCAAACAAATGCAAACAAAGGTGTAGTTGAAAAACACAAAGTACTTGGATATGATAAAGAACTCTTACAAGATCAAGTGACCTGTCATTGTATATAAGAGAAAATGATTGGTATTCCTTCTCTGGTCGCGGATACCTTTGAAAAATTGGCTAGTCCAGGAACCAAATAGATTAGATTCTGAACAGTATAATGCATATGTATGTATGTATGTCCGAATACATACATCTATGTAATGAAGGGGAAAAAAAAAAGTTAACCAAATTGTTAGCAATAAATGAATGCGCTTCACAAACTTTCCTCAGAAAAACTTTTAAGACGAGATTTCTTTAACTAAAAAAAGAAGTTCCTGTTAAATAGTGGAAACCCAGATTTATTTTTTTTTAACAACAAATTCATCAAATACAGAAATGTGAACATGTTTACATCAATCCCATACAAAAATAACTATTCTTAGACTTTTAAGATACTTCACATGAAGTCAATTCTCAGCAGATGTGCAACACACAAAAAAGCATAACAATGAATGTTATTCCTGTGGAGAGCAGACAAGTAGTGAACTTACAGTTCTCTGCCCAGATATAATCCTGGAAACATGACTAAGTTTAAGGTGTTTCTCTTCTTTACCCGAGAACCATATCAGAACTGACTCATCCTGAAACCAAGTAGACCAGTTCATTAGACATTACCAATGGCTGATCAAGTGTTCAGGTGAGAACAAAACACAGAGAATGAAGTCTTCGGTCATGGTAAATGCAAATCAACAGATAAAACACAGTGAAGGACCATAACACAGAGCACTGAATGACTGGATCATGTTCAGATCAAAATTTCAGACCTCTGATTTATTTATTAGATAATATTTTTCATTATCACCCATATAAAAGTTCAAGCTATTCAAGATATATGCCAATAAATTTAATTATCTTACAGAAATGAAAGATTCAGCAAGTAAATGCACGGAGAGTTACTTGACGATATATGGGAAAGATCAAAAAACAGTATTAAATTTGAATGTTTGCTGCCTCAAGAAGAATATTGATCAACTCAAGCAAATAAATGCAAGCTACCCATGTCTCCCATGCTATCACCAAAAATTGCAAGTCTTTCCATTGCTGGCACAAGTTGCATTACCAATACCACCAATATTTTGGTATATTTACCTTTTGATATAATTAATTAATTATTCATCTGATATTTTTACTTATTTACTATATATGATGAAATTAAAATTTTGAGTTAAAATTTTCGATAATATATAAGATATACTCCTATACATTCTTCAAAATAAGCTATCTTCTACGATTTTCTAATTCCACAACTGTCCCAAACTATAAAAACAAATACTCCCTCCGTCCCACTCCAAGTGTCTTGTTACTGTTGGACACGAGAATTAAGGTAGAGTTGGTTTGTGAGTATATGGTGGGGTCCACATAGTTGTTGGAGGGGAAAATTATTTCTATTTATAGAAAGAAGACATTTGTAATGGGACATCCAAAAATAGTAAGTAGGACATTTGGAATGGGACGGAGGGAGTATGTTTTAATCCATGTAATATACAATGTAAAATTAATGGGAACAATTTTGGAAGAAAAAAGTCACAAAGTAATGACTTAACAACCAAAAAGATCATTATTTATATTAGTTTTGATAAATTAGTTACTTGCATCTTATGTATTGGGACGGGGGTCAGTACCAGGTTATTGATTTGATAAATGAGAGAGAAATAACTCAGACAAATTTCAACATATAGTCGTAACTTTTTTTAATAAAACTCAGGATTTCACTACATAGAAGGGTATAGCTCCCAAAGACTAGCATGTTGGTTTCAACTGTTAAACTTAAACCTGCAACCTCTCAACTATTTGAACAATTCCCTAAAAAAATTATTATATGGAAACCTAGGGGATATCAATAGATTTGACACACTCAATCAAAGCAAAGAGTGATATACTAGTATCTTTATCATTTGCACAAGTTAATCATGTTACAACTCACAACCAAAAACAAGAAGAAAGATTCTCTGTAAGTGCACTCAATATCAGTTTATGCATATAGTTGGAATGATAGTGACATGCCAAAAAGAACAATACACCAAAAACTTGATGGGCTTACATTGGCCAGGCGAAATGGACAAAATTTAGGTTTTCCTCGCCTTCCGTACTTCAGTAAATATGCACCTTTCTTTAGAGCAGTGATTGCCTGTTGTAAAGATTGGCGAACATCATAAATATGCACACCCATCATTTATTACGAAGGAATGAAATGATTAAATAATTTACCGAAACTAATAAGGAGCACAAAAAATCAAACAGCACCACAAAACAAGAACTCCTTAAGAAACACTTTCCTGATATATGTTCACATGTAGCAATCACGTCAGGAAGCCGACATTTATGTTCACATTAAAGTCAAACAGCAGCGCAAAACAAGAAATCCTTAAGAAACATTTTACTGATATATGTGATTATGTTCACATGTACATGTAGCAGAGGCAGACATAGCAGTCACGTCAGGAAGCCTACATTTATGTTCACATTACCATGTAGCTAATATAGACATAGCAGCATATCCTGAACCCTATATCAATGGCAACAAAGTAAGGGAATTTTTTGAGAAGCATAACAAGTAACAACCAAGGTAGGAGACAATGAAATAGATGTTAACTTGTTTGAAATTTAAAGAATACAGAGTCAGCAATTGCTTAATCATCTGAAGCTAGAAGATAGAAACTAACATGGGCCTTGTTAGAAACCAAGCGGCAGAATGATTTTCCTGTTGCACTGAACAACCTTAGAATGGAAAACTGGATGCCATATTAACTGAAAATCTGACAAAGTCGTTTCAGAGGCAGACTCATTGACAGATCATCCACTCAAAGGATTGAACTGTCAAGTGAAAATTTTATTACAAATTTGAGCACGTCTGATATATTCAGCAAATATATACATGAAGATTTTTCTAGATTCTTAGCAAGCTTAAATTAGTTGAATAAGTCATTTTGGATACTCAAAACTTTATTTTAGCAGCAATAGCATTGATCAAATTGTTGTTTACCAGATATATCTCTATCGTAATAAGAAATATGTGTGGAAGATATCTTATGAGTGGAAAAAGTGAATGAAAAGAAATACAAAAATGGCACACACTTATGAGATCAACAACCAGTAAAATAGCTAATTAAATTGAATAGACATCATCAAAATAGAATTTAGTAATGATAAAAGAGAAAAATATTCAATAGAACTTTTTTATTCAAATACTTCGGAATCTTCTCGCAAGATTCTCAAAGTTAAGTACAAAAGTGACACAAAATATCAGGTACACGTGTCTCAAACCTATTATAACTAATCCAGAGTAAAAAATGTACTTTCAAAAAGACGTGTCCGGTTACAGGTCTAGTGATAAATTCGAATGGAAGTCACCA
The DNA here is from genome assembly GCA_030278955.1 of Hygrophila difformis. Taxonomy (NCBI): domain Eukaryota; kingdom Viridiplantae; phylum Streptophyta; class Magnoliopsida; order Lamiales; family Acanthaceae; genus Hygrophila; species Hygrophila difformis. Next base: position 11,148,637 of record JAOANR010000001.1, read on the forward strand.
AATCAAACCACATTGCCAATCAAATCTAGAAAACAAAAGAATGCATCGTTTTTATCTGTAGACGATCCAGCATCGTCAACTCATTTTCTTTTTCTTTTCCTTTTTTCTTTTTTTGAAACATATCTATGGTCTATGGATGCACAACCAATGATTTACACTGGAATTTTATTTTTTATGCCAATAAAGTTAATGATAAAGAGAATCCAGGAGACTAGTAGGGGTGGCAAGCACGACCCTCGCAAACACCATTACCCTTTGCATAGCATTTCAAGAAGCATACTCGTCAGCATTTTGCACAAATTACCTTCATGATTTCCAATAAGCATAGCACACGAACTCCAATTTCTAAGTACCGCATTGTAGCTAACAGGATCACGAAATTAATCGAAAAAGAGTCAATTTAGGCGTAATAAAGTAATACATTAGCAATAAAGAAAAAACAGATTTTCAAACAGTCGGCAAAACAAAATCATATGGAGCAAATATATGCAAACGATATTGCTACAAAAACAGCAAACACGGCTCCTATAAATAAACTACAGCTCAGTCCATAACACATCGCAATCCAAATAATCCAAGAGACCTTTACCTGCTCGATATCTCTCTCGACTGGCCCCCCAGCTCTACCGACGTCGGAGTTGCTCATCCTATCGCCGCTTCGAAAAATAAGAAAACAGATTCCCACTTCCCAAAACAAGCCCTAAATCGAAACCCCCCATCCACCACGCAAAAGCCTGCTTCCAATCGAGTCCAATTCCAGCAGAACCGCGCAAGCGTCCTGACCTCTTCGATAATCACCCACTAAAACGCGAGCTGTCGCCAGAAAAGATGCAGAACAAGGGCAGTTACAGGAAATCGGGCATATGTGGTAATTTGGAGCAGGCGATTGAGGATTGATTGCAGCGAGGCGGGGGTGGACCGTGCGTCAGAGCTAAGGAAGATCAGGAAGAATGGAGTGTTGGACGATCCAATGGAGGTCCTTGATCTGACAAAATCAGTAGTACATGCGTGCAGAGGGCAGCAGAAATGCTGAAGAGCAGAGTGTGGCGTTGTGGGCAGTACTGTGGTGTGAAGAGATGAAAGAAAAAGGAGAAACAAAAAAGTGTGGACTCAGACTCTCTCACTCACTCTCACTCATGGAGTTCAATTTTTCCCATTTCTTTTGTACATTTATTCTTTGTTTCATTTCATCTAAAAAGGAGAAACAAAGTAGATTTTTTCGCCGCTGCGGGCAGTGTCGGAACTAAATGGGGGTTTGGTGGCTGCCGTCCCCTGAGTTCGAAATTTGCTTATTAATTTTTATATAGTTATATGTTTATTTTAGTTATATTAGAAAAAAAATTTATATAATTCTGCTCCCTCAAACTCAAATCTCGACATTAATATTTTATACAGTAGTATAAAATTAATTATATTAGAAATTCTTTTTTGGTAATTTATGGTGAAGAAGATAAAAAAAATGCAATATGTCTATTTGCTAGTGAACTTTTTTAACATAGGGTTATATATTCTTTAAAGATATAGGCTCGGGTAGAATTAAATGAAGAGAGTGACATCATTAGCAATCGAAAAAAATGAAAATCAATTGATATTTATCCTATGGAAATTAAAGATGAAATAAGGCAAAGTTATTTAGTCGCATCCTCGCTCCCCACCCCATACACTCTACGTCCGCCACTGCGCACGGGTGTTAAACTTATATGCGCACTGGTGTTGAACTTATATGAGTTTGTAAAATGATAATATAATTTTTTTGGATTACATGAGCTTTGTGGTGGGAATAGGTCAGGCTACCCGACATAGGCCTATGACCTAGTCTACCGAAGACCATGTCAGACAAAACTCTTTTTATAAATAGGCTGTGCTTAGGCTTTTTTGAAAATCTATTTAGCTAAATAGGTCCAGATCAAATTTTATCAAAATTTTTTAAAAAAAAAACTATTAAGCCTACCAGGTCGGCATAGTTATCATTATTTTTTTTAGGTGAATATCAGGGTATCCGCATGCCTCATTCGACCCAAAACTAATCCCTCGAAAATCGGATGGACATAGTTATCATAATTATTAGTATATTTATGTTTATTGCATATAAATATATGGTATCATTGTTGTTATTTTATGTGAAAACAATATTAATTTGATTTTATATAAGTTTTTAAAATATTTATAAGTCTTTTCCCCATATATAAATAGTCATTGATGAAAATTTATCCAAGTGCACAACTTTATGTTTTCCAGTCTTATGATTACATCCGGACATATATAAAAGAATTTATATTTTTAATAAAAAAATTAAGATAAAAATATAAGCTTTAATATAGGCAATATAGACTGCACATGCCAAAAAGTATTCAGAATTTATTATATAATGATTGGAATAACCATATGTGCAAATGAAATAAAAATAAGGCCACCGTTATATGCACACAATACATTCCCTTAAAAACACAATGTTAAGGGCACACAAGGCGAAAAATAGGAGAAATATATAATGTTAGGGGCACACAATTTTTTTTACCCATATTACCCTTTTCAGCTGAAAAGTATAGGAGTTAGGTAGGGTTGGATTGGCACGGCATACCGAATTTCTTCACTCATACCGTTACCATACCGTAAATATCGGTATATGAAAAATGAATACCATTACCATACCAAAAATTCGGCATACCAATATTCGGTATACCGAAACATTCGACATAAAAGTTCGGTATTATCGATATGCCAATATAAAATTATTTATGAAAATGAAAGAAAATTCTCATATAAAAGTTTTAATTTAATTGCAATAAAATAATTTTCAAAAAAATTTAATACACATCACATGATATCAATAGAGTTTTAAATGGACTTTAGAGGTCATTCATAATCTCTTATAGCAGAATGACATTTATTTATTAATATATATGTTCATGATTACGTTATAAGTCATATTAGAGTTGAAGATCAAAGATAGTAAGCTTGACCAGAAGATACAACTATTACAAAAAATAAAAGTTATAGATATATGTTAGATTAAATTAGGATAAATAAATACCATTTAAATTTCAAACTTAAATAAATAAATGTAATCATTTAGAATAAGATTGAAATTTAGAATTAGGGTTTGCTTTATATAATAAATATAAACTTAATTTAGATTATTCAAATTTGAATTTGGGACTTAACTATGTTTTTTTTTTTTTTGGGTTTAGTAATGAATATGTAGTATATATATATATATATTATTTTAAAAACATGTAATTATATATTTTATAATATATATATATCGGTATTTCGGTATTTTCGGTATACCGAAATGTATTGTATTCTTATACCGATATCATACCAAAAATATTCGGCACGACAATATACCGTACCAAAAATTTCAGCATACCATAAATTTCGGTATTTTCGGCATTTTTCGGTATGGTATAAACGGTATACCGAGTTTTCGGCAAAATTATCCAGCCCTAGAGTTAGGGCACTCAATAATAAGATCCTAATACCCAACATAAAACACATACTACATCAAAACTCACACTCAAAATCGCGAGACAAGGAAAAAGAGGGGAACGAAGAAGAGCAGAAAAGAGAGACCCCACACGATAGAAGAGACCCGACTGAAGAAAACCAACACGAAAATGCTAAGGACTCGAGGCGACAGATTTGCTGGCGGCGGCGGAGCCCCCGTGGTACGAGCAGACGACCATCGATGGGCGTCTGGGTTGGGTATGACACTTTCCAAACACTAACCTTTTTGGCTTGGCGGGAAAGATGGGAAAGTTAGCATTCACAATAAAGACTAATAACGATGAGTGAAGCAAACTTTTTGGACTTATGATCACCCCCATACACTCGCTGCTTACCAAATAAGAGTTGTTGGCATTCGCGGCGAGTGGAGCGTCACAATCCCATTCAGAATTTTTGATCTACATAAGCCAAAGCCTATAGCACTGGCGACTTCTCCGGCATAAATGCAAGGAGAAACTACTACGCTATGCTAATAGTATTAGAAAGCAGAGAGAGAGAGATTCCTTCTATCTTAGGGGAAACCAGGAGGTGGGAAACTACAGGCGCAGACGCAACTAAGTCTGATAACATCGTTTGCTGATTTGCTTTATTAGTCCGCCGATGACCGATTTAAACAAGGGAAAACATCCATCAGTAGCCAATTTGAACAAGGGGAAAACATCCATCAATGGCCGTTTGTTGAGACTTCATCAAACATAGAGTTGTTGGTTTTCATGTTTTGTTTATTAATCATGTTTTAATGATTTTAATTTTTCAACTATTGAATATATTGCAATAACATGCATAGCATATCTAGGTAAAAGCAAGGACCTGCAATTACTTAAACATGCTGAGAAAATCTCCATTATGGAAGAAAGCGACAATAACTCCATCTTGATACCATTATCTGCTATCTTCAAGCCTCATGATAATTCCCTTCTTGTTACTCAATCGGCCACTAGTGGCCAATTTGAACATCATATTTCGGCCATCTTTTGCCGAATTTGAAAAGTACGAACGACCATCACCAGCCGCTGTTCAAACTCATAAATGCTCCGTAATATACATGAAACTCGAAAAAGTTTCGAAAAATATCATCTTTTTCACCATTATAGCTTGGGAATCATCTCCTGTGATTTCTTACTCTCCGAATGGATAAATCTAACGTATCCATCAATTTCCTTGTGTGTGTTTTTGGTTGTAATGAAGTTAGGTTTTAGAAGATGACGAAGAAGAATTAAGACGGTGGGTGTCCTAAGATCTACTTTTTTTTTCAATATTCAAAATAATGCCATTATAATTTATTAAGGGCATATTTGATATTTTATTTATATAATGAGTGCCCCTAAAATTATTTGTGTGTATATAGCGGCTGCCTAACAATAAATGGATGGAAATTGTGCTCCCACGGAATCCATATATCACAGATATATATTCCTTTTCAGCCTATTAAAAGTAATTATACTTTATTTATTATATTATTCATTATTTAGTAATGGTTCAAATTTATCATAATGATATATCTGTGACATGGGCTCCCACCACCCATTTCATAGCATGTATAGGCTATTCAGTCAAAAAATATATATATATATATATCATAATGATATACTTCCTTTGTTTTTTTTTCCCTCTACGGATCTACCTAGCACACATTCCAATGCATATTTTACACCATTAATAACTTAAATTCGGTACAAGTAAAGATTCTCAAAGTTCAATATGTAAAAACTATCAGACGAGACAAATTTAACAAGATCTCATTTTGCTATATATTAACTTATATAAGTATGATAAAACTTCAAGTCAAAGTATTTGAGTGAATAGTGTCATATTCACAAACGCAGTTATTTTTAAAAGTCGAAGGAAGTATAAGAAGAAAGAGTAGTTATGTGCAGTCTCATTAGCATTGTATTGTTTTAAAATATACATTATATATATATTTTTTTTATCCATTTTGAGTTTAATACTCATCTGTCACCAAACGCAGTTGGCGTGAGTGGTATGGGATGGGGCTCTGGCAATTTAAGCAAATGTCTCGGGTTCGAGCATTTGTGTATGCAGAATTCTGCTTTGTGAGAGGCAACCCTTAAATGTCCACCAGATCATCGAGGGATTAGTCTTGATCCCAATATAGTATGGGGATACCCGTTAAACACCAAAAAATACTCCATCTGTCCCAATTACACTAAAGTGTTACACTCTTTTGAGTTTTTAATCATGCTTATATTAATCAAATTACTTAAAAGAAAAGTGGCCAGTCTTATTGGAACACCTCAAAGAGGAATAGTGGCTAAAATTATTGGGACAGAGGGAGTATCATAAAATATGTAAATGCAAAATTATATAATTTTTTAAAATTTATTTAAAGTTAAATGATGTCAAAATATCAACGGTAACAATTTGAACACCACCACCTTAAAAAATTTAAAAAATAATTGATGAATTTTTTAATTTATTTATTTATTAAAAACTGTACCTATTTTTCAAAAACACCCAACATTAATTAACCTCACAAACTTATGAATTAATATTCGATAATAAAGTTGATTATATAAATATCAAAATCTTAAAATTTAATACTTCATATTGTATTGAAATTGTTCATTAAATAATAATTTGAAATAAAATAATATTTTTAATTTTTCTAAAAGAATTTTTGGAAATGTTTATAATGTGATAACAATCAATGAAAATCAAATCAATTAATTGTTAACTCTTACTTTATCGATTATATTTAGTACATAGCATAGTTGTTAAGATATTCATCATGATCTTAGAATCTTACGATTTTACGATCACACCACTCTAAAACGATTCCGATCCTAGTAGGATCTTAAAATTAGTAAGATATGGATAAGGTCCCGATCATGATCGTAGAATGTTACGATCTTATGGTCATACCCCCTTAAACGATTATATGATCTTACGATCATACCATCTTAAACACATAAAATTTTTGTAGGATTTTATGATTTGGGATCAAAGTAACTTTTTTTTCTTTAATTTTAAACTTAAGAACTTGTACTCCTTATGTATGATGTGTAATAAAACATAATATGCATGTATCTGGAAATATTTTATGTTTAAGTGTGATGTTTTTGTACCGTATTGTATTAATTAACTTGTACGATTCATAAACACACGAAATAATACTTTTATTTGTTAGTATGCATAATTAAGTTTATCCATTATTGCAATTGCATAAGATCTTAGGATCCCGATTCGATTATACGATTCCGATCTTGCAAACGATCCCATATAGGATCCCGATCTTAACAACCTTGGTACATAGTAGCTATGGACGAATGCATAGTGGAGTGTATATTCTTTATACTCCATTAGTATTTTAACGCACTATCAAATTGTAACTCTCATCGCATCTCTTTAATTAAGTACAAAAAATATCTAAGGCATGAATTAATTCAATATAAAGAATAAGATGCAAGGTGAAAAGAATATTTATTTAAAAAATAATATATAATAAAATAGTGGTACTTATCACAAGCGTCAAAACATAGTTTACATAAATAATTTAAATTGATGTCATATTTATTGTAAATCATTTTTCCCCCAACTCATGAACATGCCCTTCCATGCCATATGCAATACTTTAGGTAAATTCGTCACCCTTAAAAATGGGAAAAGAACACGACATTAACACAATGTTGGTAAACTAGCTTTAACGAAACTCGAACATAAAGACTCAAATAAATATTACAGTGGCAATCAATTATACTTCCTCGTCTCACTATTTTTGTTACGGACCCAGTCAACACGTATGCCGATACATATTTTTAACAGTTAATAACTTAAATTGTGTACAACGAAAAGTTATAAAAGGTTAATTGTCTAAAACTACAAGATTAGACCAATCTAACAAGATCTCACTTGACTATATTTTTTCTTACATAGCTATGATAAAAATTCGAATCAAAGTTAAACAGTGAATAGTACCAAAAAACCATCCGTAACAAATATTTCGAGACGGAGGTAGTATTAAGTGTGAGGTATTATAACAAATACATGGCCATCATGTGATACAACTATGAGTTACTATTACTCAGACTGTGACCACGACTTACTTATGTAGAGTTAAACACATGATCATGCCTATGGAACTAAGGAAGGGACTTCCAATCAACATAACCCTGACAAGTGATAACAATACGAGACATTATCCACTCTCTCAATCCCGTTGTTGAAATGAGTCGTTTTTTTATAATCCAACAACTTTAATTTGTTTTCAACACTGCATATCCACGTATTTTAGCCTATATTTATCCTTAACAAATTTTAGAGAAATACTTACGGTGCGTTTGGTTGGAGGGATCTTAGATTACCAGTGAGAATGTGATTGCTGAAAATGCAAGATTACTGGGAATATGAGATTGATGGGAATATTATCTTTTCATGTTTTAAAATTATTGCGTTTGGTTATATTGGGAATCTCAAATTTACAGTTCTAATTAATTTACCATAATATTCTTGAATTTCAAATTGGACGAATGTTATAAATATGTCATTTTGCTACATAATATAAATATTTAAGCCGGTTTTTTTCAAAAAAAAATATTGAAAATTCTTTATATGTAATTTATTGTATGATAATTACTTATTTAATTTCTCTAAATCCTTATTATTTTTGTTTTATATATAGAAGAAAAGTAAATTTTAAGAAAATATGAAAATATATATTAAAATATGAGAATATATATATATTAATAATATGTTAAAATAATTTAAAATTTTTCAATTGATTTTTTAAAATTAAATTTCATATATTTATCATTTTTAGAATACAAATATCTAATGTTATAAAATAAAATAAGTATAAAAAGTAAGAGTATAAAAGTCAAATTAATATAAACGTAGATAAAGTGAAGGTGATAATATAAGATTATCTGCCCTCCAGGTAGGAATGTAAACCCACATAACCACCTAAAACACTCAACATTCCTACTTCGGTGGGAATGTGTCGTTCCCACATGAACACATGCCCCAAACCAAATATGACCATGTTTCATTTCCTATCCAAAATTCTCAGTGGGAATCTCAGATCCCAAACTAAACGCCACATTAATGGGGTGAAATGTAAAAATAAAAACACTAGTAGTAAAATGGGAAAGATGATAATAATAATGACCAAGAGCACGAGGGGGAGAATGATAATATGATATGATGCTTGTTGCGGAAAAGAAAGTTCAAAGTTCAAAGTGATAATATGAAAACTGTGAAACCCACGCGTCAAATCAAATTTTTGTATGGGTCCCTCCTCTTTCTTTAAATTTCATAGTGGTCCTCAAACTATTTCCCCCTTGCTCTTTTTTATGCTTTGTTTCTTACCTAGCTAGCAAGTAGTAGTAGCAATGAACACCAACGTGAACATGACATTATTAACCACAAAATTTCTACGCATATCATGATTTTACTTTTTAGGATGTTTGGCAAATATAATATTTTTAGTTTTGTTTGGTGATTGTTGGAGTATCTGACAAATAATGTAGCTAGAATTATTCTTCGAAATTTAAAAAATACAAAATGTCCGACGATGTATTACTATGATTTAGGATTATAAAGGTGATTTGCAGAAACAGTGGAGTTCTGTTGGATAGGTGGATGAACTAGATTAGTGTAATTTCTAATATAATTTTAATTTGTCTTCATATGTTAACTTGGTTTCACAAATACTTCTTATTTTACTTGAAATATTAATTAATACTAAAATAATTTGATGATGAAGTTATTCAAGGAGACAGCAGCAAGGAAATCCTCCAGAAAACGCCAGAAGAATTGTTAGTATTAGAATAACAATCACAATACAGGTACAAATTCAAGAAAAAAGATTCAAACTTTGAAAACAGTAGAATTCCCATTAAAAGAAATGTAGTTGTACTATAAAAAAATTAGGTATGATGTGTTTGAGAGGTATTTCTGCCGAAAAAAGAATAAGAAATTAAAATAAAATACTACTATTACTAAAATCTGTAATTAAGAAGCTGAAGAATGTCAATGTCAGCAGTTTATAGAACAAACGCTTGAGATGATTGGAAGAAAGCTAAACCCTAATTTTAAACCGGTGAAAAGGGGTGCAGATCATGGGAATTGATCTGGGGAAATTTGATAATCAAGATTCAACAAGATACCAAATCCCAACCTAGACGAAATTAAATTCAGTTTCTTCTTAGCCTGGAAGCAGGAACCGTAAAGTTATCGGTGCGTACACACCAACAGGGAGGGTCAGGGTGCTCAGAATTGTACCCACATATATATACCCAAAGTCCCATCAAACCCAGGCCCGAAAGATTCGGTGGGTTGCCTTTCTCTCTCAAGAGTTTCTTGATCTCTTCGCCCGTGTGGGGTTTGACGGAATTTTGATGTGTCAAGAAAGAGGACACAAAAAAAGGTTTTGGAAGGAAATAGTTGAAAACCCTAGGAAATCTTGTGTTCTGCAGGAGTCATGGAAGAAGGTAAATCGTTAGTCCTTTGTTTCGTTCTTGTTTGTGAAGATCGTGCTTGAGTTGCTTGATTTTGATGTTTGGATGTAATTTTCCCAAATCATGGCATTTGAATTGTTTATGCTGTGTTTGGTGTGGGAATTTTTATTTTGTGCGTTTTCGTCGAGGGCGTGCCCTGTGTTGGAATCTGATTTCTGGGTTTGAATTTGTGTAAGTTGAAACTGAATCATGCTTCGCTTTCATTGTACAATTGTGCAAGACTCACATAAGATCCTGCTGCAGATTGAATTGTGGGTTTCCTGTGTTGGCGAAATTGGTAAAAGCTGTAGCAAGTATACAATATCTAGATTCTAGATGCAAAATTTTTGTATGATATGAGGGTTTATATTCTGTGGCTATGTGTTTGTTCAACTGGGTTTCTTTGGTTCTTTAGTGTATGCAATCTTTTCCATAACCCAACGACAGCAACACCCTCTGCTTTGCATTCAGAATTGTGATTCTTGAAGGAGGAATCTAATAGAATGTGTGTGATAATTTTAGACATTTGAATATAATTAAGTTCTGGCTGCTATCATGAACCAAATTCCATGGATGATCTATCAGCATCTATGAACCTGGTATGTGTGGATCTTCAACTTTCTTAGTATCTTTTTCTGGAAGTCCTTTTTATCTTTTCTTTTGTCAAGGGAGAAATGGTGGTAAGGTTCTTTCAATGGTCTGTATCATGGATTGGGCATAGAGTTGGAATTCGAGGTTTTGGATTGGGCTATAGCAAATAGCAAAATCACATTGAACTGTAAATGGAATTAATGAAAATTATCCCTCCTGGACTGTGTGTGGACAAAGTTATTAAATAGTCACTTCCGGCAATCATGCAATGAGATCAGTTACATTGTTTGTTATCACCCCTCAAAGGCTATGGGTATGCATGGGAGAGTGAATATCTGATTGAATGGTGAAAATCTTAAATAAATAACCTTTTTTAAGTGAAGGCAGTATGCCCATCATATTTAATAAATGAGACTAGATTACACAATATTCATAAGTTTTACAGTTCTGAAATCTGCTACTGCAATGTATACATTTTTGTCAACTATCGAAGTTCTTATGTCACATGTTATAGAAAAATGTTACTTGTTTTGGCCATTGATACACAATGTACATTACCTGACGAGTTAAGCCTTCTTTAATAATCATTTCTGTGATAACTGGACCTTCAATTTGAGTATCATGCGATTCATGATGAAATATTTTTTCCATTGCCATATGTTATATGATCACATGCACAAATCTATTAATACAATCAAACAAACATGACAAGTGCTGGAATGGATTGCATAATGATTGCGTTCACTGCCTAAAAAACAGAAAGTACCCAAACAGGTGCTGAATGTTTTTATCTCCCATAGCCTTTACTGAAAATATATTGCCTTCATAATGCTAGGTTTAATGCTTCAAGTTACTGTTAACCATCAGTGCCTCTTTTGGCTGATGATATCGTTGCATAATGCCATTGGTTTCAGGGCAAAATGGCGTAGAATTATTGGAGATGCACCCTGAAGATGATAGAGTCCTGGTTGAGAAGAACAAGAAAAGGACTGTAAAGACTCGTGCTCAAGTTCAAGCATTGGAGAAATTTTATAGTGGCAAGTCACTCATTATTGCATCATTCTTTTATGTTAAGTACTTCTCCTGCTGTAAATGGTTTAATGATCCTTCTCTATTTCCCACAGAATCTAAATACCCGTCAGAGGCAATGAAAATAGAATTTGCTGAGTCAGTAGGCTTGACAGAAAAGCAGGTCTCTGGGTGGTTTTGCCACCGAAGGTTGAAGGACAAGAAGACATTTTTTGAGAGCTGTGCAGCTGCAAGGCAGGATCGCTCCAGCGGAGTCATACAAGATCATGGCAGTGGGCATAAGCAAGATTCATGTGGAAGCACCAAACAGGGCGATGATAGGAATTTTGATACCAGGGAAGTCGAAAGTGGAAGGTTAACTCTTCCAGAACATTCAGCTGGGGATGAGCGTGCTGGTCTCTATTCAGGAAACAATAATATGGGTGATGCATCTTCTGGAAGCAGTTCTCCATTGAGGAGTAGGTCTAATCATCACAATGAGAACCACTTTGATGTGGCAACTTCTGTATACCTAATGCCAAAATATCCTATGAATGTACCTAGTGTAAAGCCTAGGTCTGGTCCTTCAGGTTACTTAAAGTTGAAGCGCCCAGTTGAGAACCCTGCTATAACTGCAGTCAAGAGACAACTGGGTGACCTATATCAGGAGGATGGTCCGTCACTTGGTGTGGATTTTGACCCACTGCCTCCTGGTGCATTTGAATCAACGCCGGATCTAATTGATGGTAGGTTAGTTAAGTTAGCATGTTTGGTCTTCTTCCATGCCGCTTGCTTTACTTATTTTGATGGTTTTTTTTGTAGATATGATAGTGTTCTTCAGTTCGTTGTTTACTCATATTCATTTATCTATGTTTGCAACTCTCTATTGTCATATGCTCAATCTCAGGAAGTTCACTTAGAGTTTACATGATCTGATATAATATATAATATAAATAGCATTTATGAGTGGATGAGCAGGAGAAGGATTCAGTAGTAAGCTAAGCTCTTGAAGTGTTGTTTGCAGTAGACTCTTATCAACATTGGGTTTTGAAAGCATTCATGTTTTCATAATTGCTATACTATGAAATAGCATTAATGGGTGCATAAGTGCTGAGAACACAATTCAGCAATAAGCTAATCTCTAGGATTTTTGTTCCCAGAAGATGCCTCTGTAGGCAACAAGAGCTCATATCAACATTGGGTTTTGAAAGCATATATTTGTAATGCAATTTATCCATATCAGCTACGAGGTTGAAGTTTTCTCTTAGATTCTAATTTATCATCCAAGTACTGAGTTGGGTTTGATTTTTCACGGCCTGTTGTTATTCTCCTCTTCATGGGTTTTGTTGATGGTTGACATTGGCTGTGACATGCAAGATTGAGCTTATTGGAGGATTTGGTCATGTCCGTAATATCCCTGAAAGCATTGAAGACCCTTTCATGTTCATTCTCAATTGAAATATTATATGTTTCGAGTTTTACTCGTTTCCTTTTGAATCAATTTTTCTAAGCAACTATCCTTGTTCCAGTTACCCATATTTTGTTTTATTTTATTTTATTATTTTAATTGTTGTAATTATTATCCTAATTTTAATTGTCATTAGGAACTCGCTGTGCTGGAGAAGCTGTTTCACCTGCCTCACCTGATATCTTGAAGATCCGCCAGCATTCCAAGTTTGGCAAGGCAAGTGGATTTGTCGACAATTGCTTTCTATAGCTTTTTATCTCCAAAATGCTAATAAAAACTTTATTGAGATCTCTTATGTGTATGACCATTTGAATATTACTAGTATGAAATTGTTTAGAAGCTCCAGATAATGCATTTAGTGTAAAACACAGTACCGACTTATATATTGCTCTAAAAATTTAGGAAATAAAGCACTAACTGTTATACTATAATTTTTCTACACAACATATCAAGGAGAATGCTACACTGATGTTCTTAATCTGATATCTTTCTGCCTGGATGATGTTTGTATTCTTCTATGCTCTTGGATTTCCAAACTGTTGAACACTATTTTCAATTCTGGACAAATATTTTTCTGTTTCCTACACCTCTAGTTCCTGGACAGTGTGTATCAAATTTTCATTTGACCAGGAATCCGCCATGCTTCAATGAACGATTGAATCTAACAATTTTTTTGGCTCAATCCTAGCAGGGACATGAATACAGTTCCAAGATGCCATCGCTTAATTCGAAAATAGATATAATAACTTCCAAGGCACCTCAAGGATCGGATGCTTCCGAAAATTACAGGCTTCAAAAGTTCAGACAAAGTACTTCACCGAAAAATGGTGGTTTCTATTCCTGGAGATCGCCTGAAAGGTCCGCTAGAGATGTATCTGTAAATGACAACAGAGGTGATTATAGAATGAGGTACAGGCCTGGTGTTGAAGATATGAGTGTGAGTCCTGCTCCAAACAATTGTCATCAGCAATTTATGGGGCCCAAATTCAGGATGGAAGAAGAGTCTAATTTCCGTAAGCATGGCGAATTGAGCAGAAAGAATTTGCAGGGAGAAAATATAGAAAATGATTTGTTCAATCCAAGCATGAGAGGAATTGAGTATAACCATTCTGCAGAGAAAATGCGGCCCAGACAGAATTCCAAGGTCTATATTAGTCAATATATGTTCCTGGCTATTCAATATATGTTCCTGGCTATGAATTTTTCGTTCTGTGACTAATATCGCGTGCTTTAATAATGTAACCAGGTTGGAAAAGTTTTTGCTGGGAGGAGCATAACTAATGAAAATCCAGTTGAGATTCTTTACAAGAGTGACAACAATGTAGGTTACAGTCCATATGATGTCACGAACCCGCATTCATCATTTACCTTCATGTTATGTCATGATGGTGCTGATAATATTTACTTTACATCTTTTCTTATTCATAGGCTGCTTCAAAAAGAGCTTGGAGCGGAGCTCCTGTGCAAGCATATATGAAGAAACCTACGGTGGCGGTCCAGCCTACACGGATCTCTCCAGTGACAAGGTTTGACAGCTAACCCAGCATTCTGACATTCTTATCTGCAAAAACAGCTTAGCCTTGTCCATCTCATATTACATGAATATATCTTCCCCTATTAATTTGAAATATTGTTGATTTGTCTAGGCCTACAGCCGGGATAGGAGGCAGTTCTGGTGAGGAAGAAGAAGATGGAGGGAGTGCAGAAACAAGTTATTCTGCAGAATAAGAGAAGCAAACATGGCCTCTGGATGCATTCCAGAACAGCCAAGGGATTGGGGATTCTAATGTGTTTCATCAGAAGTTCTGTACAGTTTTCCCTTTTGTCTTTTTATTGTTATCTGTATTATTCTGGTACTGCAACTAGCTAAACTGGGATAGGCAAACTGTATCTGTAGTTGCAAGGGACCTGTGAGATTATCTTATAGTATTATTATGTGCCATGTTGTTTTCCTTTGTACAGAACCATTTTGTCTTTAAATGGCTTTTTTTTGTACAGTACCCATTTCTTGTTTGCTGCTGCTTGTTTAGTTCTAGGATGTTTTCTTTGTATGTAGAAACTAAAATGGAAATAATATAGAATGGCGTATTAGAATAATTTATTTTGCAAGGATGGGTGATTTTAGGTCCTTTTGGGGATGAGAACATTAGGTTGTGCCCTCATAAATTTCATTTTGTTGGGAATCACTTTTGAGCAAATGTGTTCACAACCGATGTCTGAACTACTTTTGTTGGACCAACCACATATCTATCCGACAAACTATTTTAAGGAAGATCAGTGGCGAATCTGCATGGGATTACCTTCAACGGCTAGCTAATCCCTTACCCGGAGTGTGCTCGAGGAGAATGGCAACAAGATTTTTCTATTCCGGGAAACTCCATTCTAAGGAAGGTGTATTATGACAAGATCTTATTTCCTTAGAATGGAGATTTGAATCACTTCAAAAAGGAGTGGCCGAGCTTGTGACAAGCACCACTCTTGAATCAATCATTTCACGTGCAAAATCTATTCTATTGAAGTGATTCATCTTCTCCTTCACGGTGTTCTTGAGTTATCTATTTTGAAGGAGGTTCTCCGACCAACACTACCTTGGGTGATTGGATCGTGATTGTGCTACTGCTACTTTGATTGAAATTCATGAATTCAGTCAAGGCATATAAGGAGCCGTCAACACACGTGCTTAAACCGAAACAACTCTACAAGGAGAATCCGTAAACAGGTTTCGGCCAAGGGTAACTTGAAGGAGGAGCCTTCAAGGAATTGGAGCAAGGTCGGGGAGATCTTCACCAAAACAAGGGAGAGTTTTGGTCCGACAATTCAACTGCTTGGAGATCAGAGTTTGGTGGATTATTCACTATTGTTCTGATCGTGGATCATTGAGAAACACTTAGTGAAATCTCATGGATTGGTATCCCCCAGACGTAGGCTTAGGCCGAACTGGGTCAACAAATCCTTGAGTTTGTTTACTGTTTTTCAGTTTATTTTTATTCCGCTGTTTATTTATTTAAAACTGTGTAATGTGTCCACGAAAGGTGTTTGAACCAGTTTACAGGACTAGTTCACAAGTTATCCCACTAAACGGACCTAACAATTGGTATCAGAGCCACACGCTCTTTAGCGAGATCCAATTAAAAAGAATGGATAACCAAGGTGGTTCAGTATCCAGACCCCCGCTGCTCGACGGATCAAACTATGCTTATTGGAAAGATCAAATGGAGGCATTTTTCATTGCACTAGATGAAGGAGCATGGGATGCAGTTGAAACTCAATATCATCCTCCAGTTGTTGAAAAAGACGGTGTGAAAACCTTAAAGCCAAGGAGTGAATGGACTGCAACTGAGAGGCTTGCTGCATCAAAGAATTCCAAAGCACTGAATGCTATTCACAATGCTCTCACAAAGGAGCAACATCGCCTTATTGCAGGGTGTAAGATTGCCTATGACGTCTGGACTACTTTAGCCAATACCTATGAGGGTATGGCACCGGTAAAGAAATCTAGAATCATAACTCTTGATGCTCAATTTCATAGAATTACCATGGATGATAATGAATCTGTTGGCCAACATATTGGTCGTATTCGTGATCTAACCAACCAAGCCCTTCAGCTTGGCAAAGAGCATTCTCAGTAGGATATTGTAGGCAAAATCATTGGGACGCTTTCGGAAAGGTTCAATGCAAAGGTGGCTGCACTTGAATTATATAAAGACTTTGATAATTTACAGGTTGATGAGTTAATGGGAATCCTACAATCCTGGGAGATGGATTACTGTCCTAGGGGCAAAAATAAAACAGTTGCCTTCAAAACTGTGACCAAAGAAATTGATGAAAAATCCCCCAAAGACCTTGGTGACTACAGTGATGAGGAAGAACTCGCTATGTTGTCCAAAAGGTTAAACCAAATTTTAAAGAATAAGAGAACTAGATTCAACACATCCATGAAGAAGGATGCCGGGACGTCAAACTCCAAACCTACTTCAAAGAACTCTAAGTCATTCGACAGAAATAGATCTAAACAATCTAGATCTGAATATGACAAGGAAATCATTTGTTTTGAATGTGGCGGAAGAGGTCATATAAGAAAAGACTGTGCCAATCTCAGACCAAAGGAGACATCGTATCAAGTAACATTCAGTGACTCTGAGGATGAAAAGGAAACAAGTGACAATGATCCAGACTATGGAGTGGCACTTGTCGGTACATGGGATTCATACAGTGATGATGAACTAGTGGCAACAAACAAGGTTTAGGATATCAAGCATCTATCTCAAAAAGGAAGAATAGCAATAAATTTGTATCCGGAGGAATGCTGGATGACTACAAGGTTGTTAAGAAGCCTTGTCACCAAACAAGAAGAAACAAATGGACAAGGAGGCCACCGCCTCTCATCCCTCTCAGATGTGATTACCGCAAACTCGAAGGTCACAAAACCAAGAATTGTGGAATTATAGTCAATGATCTACAAGGATGGAGACCCATTGTCTGGCCAAATGACAAAATGAAGATGAAGCCAATCTTCATCAAGCACGAATGGGTTCCCAAAGTCCAAAATAGATGTCATGTTGCCTTTCTGTCCCACAAGAAGAAAAGTAAAGACACAATATGATACTTTGATAGTGGGTGCTCAAAACACATGACTGGAGAAAGGAAACTTCTCAAACACTATAAAGAAATCAATGGTGGATTTGTAGTATTTGGAGATGGAAAAAGGGCTGCATTGGTAGGTCAAGGGATCATTGAAAATAGTGGTTCACGTGAACTAACTCAAGTGTTCTTTGTTGATGGACTTCAAGCCAACTTGATCAGCATCAGTCAACTGTGCAATGAAGATCTCATGGTTCAATTCACCAGAAAAGATTGCAAAGTCTTCAACACAAATAAAGAATGTGTTATGAGAGGTTTGCATTCTGAAAACAACTGTTATCAACTTGTACAATCTTGCAATTTTGTTTCAGCTGCAGGTGAATATCACATCATGTTATGGCATGAAAAGCTTGGGCACCTAAACTTCAAAGATCTAATCAGACTAAGCCGAACGGAAGCTGTCAAAGGTCTTCCTCACTTCAAAAAATCCATCACTGATTTCTGTGAAGAATGTGCAAAGAACAAGCAATACCGGAGTTCACACAAACTGTCTGAACACCCTGGATCAACAAAGTGTCTTGATCTATTACATATGGATCTTATCGGTCCCACTGATGTTGAAAGTTTGGGAGGTAAAAAGTACATTTTTGTTTGCATTGACGATTTTTCTAAGTATACTTTGGTTGATTTTCTCAGGGAGAAAAGTGAGGCATTTAAAGCATTTGAGAAGCTATGCAATCGAATCATGACTGAGAAAGACACCAAAGTAAAGAGAATTCGAAGTGATCATGATCGTGAGTTTGAAAACCAGTCATTCGAAGAGTACTGCACAACTCATGGAATCAAGCATGAATTCTCCGCACCTAAAACTCATCAACAAAATGGGGTTGTGGAAATGAGAAATCGAACTCTACAAGAAATCTCAATTGTGATGCTCAACACCAAGAATGTTGCTGAATTCTTGTGGGCTGAAGCAATCTACACAACATGCTACACCATAAATCGTGTCTACTTGAGATCTAACTCTCTAATGACACCATATGAGATATGAAACGGTAAAAAGACCTCTATCACTTATTTCTATATTTTTGGTAGCAAATGTTTTGTCTTAAATGACCGGGAACACGTGAGAAAATTCCAAGAAAAGAGCAATGAAGGAATATTTATGGGATACTCCAACACAAGCAGAGCATATCGGATATACAATCCCACAACAAGGAAGGTGCTTGAATCCACATACGTCGTCATAGAAGATGTACCATGCAAAGAAGTTCCAAAACACAAAGAGGATGAAGATCCATCTGCTTTCCCAAGAAGTCAAAGTGACAATCAAACCAGTGTTGAACAGGTTCCTGCTGAAATGGAGTCCACGGAAGAAGTCCAAACACCGGAACCGGACACCTTTCCAGATGATGCTGAACAACATAAAGATCTTAACAGACGTATTCACAAACACCACGTTGCTGAAGATGTAATTGGTGATGTCAATGAGAAGAGAAAAACAAGGGGCAAGAAGATTGATTTTAAGGAATTGGCCGGTTTACACTGCTTCACTTCCAAAATTGAGCCCTCTAAAGTGGAAGAATCTCTTCAAGATGAACATTGGATAAATGCCATGCAGGATGAGCTACTTCAATTCAAAAGAAATGAAGTATGGACACTTGTAGAACGATCAGAAAACACAAATGTAATCGGTATCAAGTGGATCTTTCACAACAAAAGTGATGAAAAAGGGAACATCACAAGAAACAAGGAGTTGCTCAAGGATACACTCAGGTCGAAGGAGTGGATTTCAGTGAGACTTTTTCGCCTGTGGCTAGACTTGAAGCAGTTCGACTTTTGTTATCCATCGCATGTTCCTTAGGCTTCAAACTATATCAAATGGATGTCAAGAGCGCATTCCTCAATGGATGGCTCAAGGAGGAAGTATATGTAGAGCAGCCTAAAGGTTTTGAGGATCCTCATCATCCAAATTATGTCTACAAACTCAACAAGGCATTATACGACCTAAAGCAAGCACCTAGGGCATGGTATGAAAGGCTATCGAAATACTTGCTTGAACACAGATTCGAAAGAGGAAGTCTTGACAAGACCTTGTTCATAAAAAGGGAAAACAAAGGAATACTGATTGCTCAAGTTTATGTGGACGGCATAGTTTTTGGATCAACCCATCATGTGCTCAGGGATAAGTTCATCGAGCTCATGGGTAAGGAATTCGAAATGAGTATGGTTGGTGAACTGACAGATTTTCTTGGTTTGCAGGTTACTCAAAAGAAAGATGGTATATTTCTTAGCCAAACCAAGTATGCTAGGAACATCGTGAAAAAATTGGAATGGAGTCCAGTAAACCTGTCCGAACTCCTATAGGGACTAATGACAGACTAAGCAAAGATTCCGGTGGACAGAGTGTAGATCAAAAACTCTATCGAAGCATTATTGGAAGCTTGCTATACTTAGCTGCAAGTAGACCGGGCATTAGCTATGCGGTTGGAGTGTGTGCTCGTTATCAAGCCGATTGATAATGGCCAGAAATGTCCATTATTTTCAATCCATTTCCGTGTCTGAAACGGGCATTTGATCGCATTCCGGTCTTATATTAAATAAGAAAGCAGTAGAATTAGACTGGTTTATGCATATTTGTAAAAATAATAAGCTGGTATGAAAAATGCATAAATATGTAATTTTATTACACATTTATGCTAGAAAAATCCAAAAACATGAGAAAAAGAAAAGAAAAGAAAAAGGAATGAAAAAGATGGGCAAAAGAATAAACCAGGCCCACAAAAACCAAAAAGATGGGAGACAGAGCCCACAAAAATGCAAATTCGGCCCATCTGGCCCAAACTAGACAGTGTCCAGAGCACCCTGTTGCTAGAAACCCGTGGCGCGAAGCATGGTCTAGCGACGCGGGAGGGTTCCGCGCCACAAGCACAAATGAAGAAGAAGCCAGTCCCTAGACCCCCGTGGCGCGAAACATGGCCTCGCGACATGGGAGGTATTCCGCGACACACGAAGACTTGAAGGAAAAATCCAGTCTCAAAGCACCAGTCGCTAGACATCCAGTCGCTAAACATGGCCTCGCGACTGGGTGTGGTCTAGCGACACAGAAGGCAGACTAGAGACTCAGTCCAGAGAGCCTCACGACTAGGCGAGGAGTCTTGTAACATGCAGCTGAGTCCCGCGACACAAGACATGGTTGTGATGTGTGCGAGTCTCTCGACACGTGTGGGCCTCAGGATCAAGGCCCATGGGCCTAGGGTTTCACTTCTATAAATAGATGGTGATCCCTATGTGCTCGACAGTTAGAATTTCATTCTCCTTGAAGACAGAATCTGGGATATTCTCTCTAGGTAGTTAGCTTAGTTTAGTTTTAATTTTTTTGTATTATTTATTTTATGCTCTATTAGCTTAGTTAGCTTAAATCCAGTATTTGTTTTCTAGTATTTAGATAGGTAGCCAGTTTTATATGTTATTCTATTTGGAATTTTTGATTTAGGGTTTGAAATACCCCAAATCATGGGTATTATCAAACCCACTTTATAAAATGGGAAGTTAATCTGAAAATGGTGTCCCAAAATCATGAAATGGGTGTTATTAACCCATGGATTTACTGCTTTCATTTTTCTTTTGGGTTATTTGACCCATATTTCTTGTTTATTGCTTACTGTATTCTTATTTTTGGTTAATGGTGCATGTTTGTGCGTGAGTAACCCTAGATTAAGAGTATGCTTTATTTTAATATTGTTGTAGGTTGATTCATTTTTGTTCAAGCATGTTCTTAATAGATTTAAATGGTGTTTGGTTATTTTTAGGCTAGAATAGCTTTTTGATCTGAAATAGGGTGGATCACGTTATTTGCATGCTACTGTTCCCTTTTGCTTTTTCTGATTTGTGTCCTGAACCACCCATGTCGCAAACCTCTTCCTGTCGTGAGACCACGTCTAGCGACAGGAAGGCTGTTCCGCGACATGGATGCCTAGGGACACTTGTCTTAATATTTTTAAAACCCTCAGTCGTGAGGCACTCCTGTCGCGAACCCACGGTTCGCGACACAATCTTTGCTTAGCAACTGAGGACCAAACTCTTGCATTTATTCTCTGAATGGCTCTGTCGAGAAACCCCTGTCGCGAACCCACGGTTCGCGACACACTTGTGCTTCGAGACAGGAAATTATGCCTTGATAATGTTTTTGAAAACCCCAGTCGCTAAACCATCCTGTCGCGAGACCACGTCTCGCGACACAATTTTTGAGTCTCGCGACTGGGACCCAAACACTTAGAAAATTTTCAGCAAAGCCTTGTGGGCGCCAGACTCCTGTCGCGTGACCATGTCTCGCGACACACTTCCTGTCTAGCAACACAAAGCCTAGCCTACCAAAAATTTCTAAAATTCAATTTGTCGAGATACCCATGTCGCGAGCCTCGGCTAGCGACACAAATTATGGTATCAAGACAGGATCCCCATCTTTTTAGTTTCCAAAAAAAAATTCTGATTTCTAATCCTCCATTATATTGCATCACTCACGTCTTAACCCCACGGATTAAGATGTAATATCCCAGTTTGCAATATAAGGCGTTAGTTATGCTGCCAAAACTTTTATTCTCCATTTTCTCACTTAAATAATTGAACCCTTAAGTCATTAATTAAAGATCATGATTAGCAATAATTAAGGTCAATAATTACCATGATTAAAGGATCTTTGTTCAATTCTCATTAAAATATTTTTCTATAAACAAAACCTTAATGTCTTAAGCAGATAATCCGGACTGTAATGAATTACAGTATGAAGGGTTATTTAAGTCATTAATTATGGATTAATTCCATAACCTTGTATGAGAAACCAATGTCTCTCATACAAGGCATCCTCTTTTATCTTATTTATTTATTTATTTTTTATTTCTCATTTTGTCTTTTTCGTGATGTATGAACGAACAGTAAAAGATATTACAGAATAAAGTTGGCGAACGATCCCTTCACCGGGAAATGAAGTAGCCCGTAGTCTGAATATTAATTACTGTTTGTTATTTTGCATAGTTTGGATAATAATTAACGAGGTCAGGCGAACGGTCCTTTTATCGGGAAATGAAGTAGCCACTCAGTTAGTTACTATCCAAATACAGTTTTAATTTTTCTTTATCTTAATTTCCAAACCCAAATTCCAATCTGTAGTATAAGTTGGTTGATATCTGTCAATATTAGCTGATGAATGCTGCAAAGAGGAAGCATGTAGGTTTTTATCTGAATTCGCAGACAGTAGGGGCCCAACTGGTAGCGACACTGCCATTATAGGGTTTCTGCTATCTAAATTTACTCTATCCGAGTAATTGGGTAACTGGATAGCAGATGTTTGTAATCCACCTGATTATTCTGCCACCTCTATTGGCCTCCCGGCCACTTCATATCTGTGTTCCATATTCTGTCTAAACCCACTTTTATATTTTGGGTTGATTAATTTGCACTTCCATATATCTGTATGCATGATATTATTATGTAATTATTGTGGTTTATGATATTTTGGGATTCTTCCATTGGACAGTAGAAGTCTAGATTTAAATAGATACTGCATGTTAAATTTCCAATAAAAATTCATTTATAAAATCAAGATCCAAGTAAGGGATAAATTCCTCAGTTATGACTAGTTCATATTCTATCAAGGATTAAATTTTGTGGAATTAGAAGCAGAGTCAGCGATTAGGTCTCTTCTAGACTGAAAGGGTCTGTGTTCTTATTGAGGGTCTAGTACCTGTTTAGGGAATGGTTTTCAAATCTTTATTTTCCAAAATTGCTATGTGTTGGGAATTTAGTCTTGACTGTCACACCGAGATGAGATCCACTTGGATTCAAATACAGTGTGATAGGTAATTTTAGAGGAACAATGCGTAGGCCTTGGTTATTTTCTAAGATAGGGTTGAGTTCCTTTCAACTGCTATCCTCTTCTGCCAAAACCTATTTTTGAGTCCTGAGTGAGTGCATCCGGAACGAACTAATCTATTAGTTCGTTTCATTAGTTTGTATCTCATAACCACCTGGAAGGAAGTGAACACTGCGAGCGGTTCACCGAAATCCGGGAATTCTTGATCCACGCTCGGTCATTCTGACTGGGGGCTTTCTTTTACTACCAGTACGAAGCTTTTGAAACTCCCGAGTGATAGGATTTTAAATGCTTTCCTTACTGCTTTCTTTACTGCTTTCTTTTAAATGCTTTTGTAGAGGTCACTCGGATGCGTCACTAGATCTTCTAACTGCTACTAGGACTGAGAGTTAAGGGATAGTTCAGGGCTTAATTAGAATCTTTGGGCGTGACATGGGGGAATGATAGCAGTAGTTGACACTTCAACTAATGATTTGTCAGGTGTTGCTTGTCCACCACAGATGACTAGCATACTCCTGCAAGGCATTGCAAGGGAAGTTACGAGTTTGTGGTATCTTAGATTTTGTTGTCTTAAGAGCATGTAAACTCTTACTGTAAGTACCTGTCTGTTAAAGGGAACATAGTACTGAGAGCATGAGAACTAGCTAGCTGACAGGATTATCCCAAACAAAGATCTGTGTATAAAAATGGAAGTTTAATTATGCTTAATCTAAATCTTGTCCAATCTTTATTCTTCTCTCCCTGTCCATTCTGTCATCATTTTGAATCAGCTTCATAGCTAGTATAGCTTAGATTACAGAATTTCTTAGAATAATTTTATTGCTTCAATAGGGTAGACTCACCTGCTTTCCTAGACCTAATTTTAATTGCTTTTTAGCTTAAACTTATCTGCGCTCTAGAATAAAATTTTACATGCTTTGTAGATTAGCTTTAATTGCTTTCTTAACTAGTTTAAATTCAGTAAGGTAGTTGTTAGACAACTTCCCAAACTGATTCGAGTAACCGAGTTGAAAATCTTGTGAAATGGCGTGGGACCTGCTTCCATCGCACATCCTCCAGTGAACGATCCGAACTTACCTACAAATTATTGCAATTTTTGACACCGTGCGCTTTCGGGCCACAGTTTCTTAACACGAGTAATAAAAATGTGACAACCTATACATATATCTCTAATCCCAACTCCGTAATCATAAATTGATGTTTATTAAATAAAATCAAGACCGAGATTCTATTCTTTTAAAAATACTCGTGTGGGAAATTGTCAAAAGTTTCATGGCGCCGTTGCCGGGGAGGATGCAGCGCCATTTTATAAGAGAATTAAACTCCTGATTTACTCATAGCTAGTGTACTTAATCTATTCGAAACAAAAATATTCCAGTCTCAAAAATCAATTACACAATTAGAGCAGTAAAGCTCTAAATGTGAGGATGTTGGTTTCTGAGAAATAATACTTCTACATCAGTTCTAACCTGGGGATGGTTGCAGGTACCGCCCTCATTGAACGAAGCTGTACATGCAATGGAGAAAGGAAACATCACCTGAATTTCCACTCAACCTCGAGATAGAAAGGGAAGCTAGACGAATCAGAGCCCTCACTAAGCAGAGGAAAGAGCAGGAAAGTAGGGAACCGTTAAGACAATCTTCTTCCAGTACGAGCAGCGGAGTTTCGGACATGGCACAGTTACCAGGCAACAATCCACCCGTCATTCCCGATAACCCTGTCATCATTGACGATAACCCACCACCATTGCATGAGAACCGAGATGGAGATGGCGATGAGACAGATGACCCTCCACTGAATGAAATTCAAGATGAGGGGAATCTGCCCAACATCGACAATCAAAATCTCAACCCACCACCTCCCCAAAACCAATTCAATAACCCACTAAACCAGAATAATCCAAACAACCAGCACTTCAAGAATCCTCAGTTTCAGAACCCTCAATTCAATCAGCATCAGAATCCTCCCAACCCAAATGATTTCAATGACCCCAGGAATTATTACCCACATCAGAACTATTACCCACAACACTATCAAGGAGGGCCAGGGAACAACCAACAAGCAGCAACTGCTGACTATATGCAGCCCATTCTGGAGCCATATTTGAACATTCCTGGACAAGCTCCATTCTTGGCCAGGAATTTCAAATTAAAGCCGGCGCTCATCAATCTTGTTCAAAGCAACCAGTTTGCAGGGGCAAGTCATGAAGACCCGCATGACCATCTGCAGACCTTCTTGGAACTATGTGACACCATAAAAAATCATAATGTATCTCCTAACACTATTCGTTTGAGATTGTTCCCTTTCTCTTTGTCTAGTGGAGCCCGGACGTGGTACAAATCGCTGCCAGTCAATCAGAAGTCCACATGGGAAGAAGTGATCAGAAACGTCTTGGCAAAATAATTCTCGGAATCCAAGGTGGATGAATGCCGATCCAAAATTGCAGAGTTCAAGATGAAACCAGACGAGTCCCTGTATGACGCTAAGGAGCGATTCTTCAACCTACCCAGAAAATGTCCCCAACATGGTTTCCATGAGTGGGAACAACTGAGGAAGTTCTACAACGGTTTGACCCCATCCTGGAAGTACATGCTTGATGCTGCTGGTGGTCAACATTTGCTCCACATGCCAATAGATCAGGCCTGGGGCAAGATTGAAACAATGAGTGTAAACTGATGATGTTGATCCCCCTCCCCCTCGTGGTTTATGTGCTGTAGGTACAACAGGCAAATCTGAATTAGACAAGTTGAAAGATCAAGTGGCCGTGTTGGCCTTGAATCAAGAATCTGGAAGTTCTTCCCAAAATGCTGAACCTGTTTGTGGATCATGCCAGGGTCCACATCCTATTGAAGCTTGTCAACAGGTGACGAATGAGAGCTGCAATTATGCAGGTGGATTCCAAAACCGGCACCCTAACCTCTCATACTCCAACAACAATGCCTTGAATTCACACCTGCTAACCCAGCCTCAACAGTTCAACCAACCCAGGCCCCAGCATCCAAAGGAATCTCACCTTAAAGCAGCAAAAAGAGTGATGAAATATGATTCGGGGACTAGTGATCTTGGTCTATGGTATTCTAACGAGTCTAACCTCTCTTTGCTTGGTTACAGTGATGCAGATTGGGCAGGTGATACTGATGATAGAAAAAGCACAACCGGAGGATGCTTCTATATTGGAACAAACCTTGTCAGTTGGTATAGTAAGAAACAAAGTTCGATCTCATTATCAACTGCAGAGGCAATATATTGCTGCAGGAAGCTGTTGTGCTCAAATTCTATGGATGAAACAAATGATGCAAGATTATGGAATTGATCAAGAAGTGTTAACCATCCTATGCGACAACATGAGTGCCATAAATATATCTAAGAATCCATTTCAACATGGAAGAACAAAGCACATTGAGCTTCGACATCACTTCATTAGAGAACTTGTTGAAGATGGAATTGTGTCCATACATGTCGGGACTACTAAGCAACATGCGGATATCTTACCAAGACATTGATCGTGAAATATTTGAAAAATTTAGAAGGGATCTCGGTCTGTGCACGATCGCCTAAGATCTCACAAAATATGGAATAAGTTTTTATTTATGCAATTATCATTATTAAATTTATTTGTAAATATTTCTCATATTTTATTTCCTTATTTATCTTGATACACATTTACTTAATGAGATTTTCTTAATAGAGGTAACCGAATCTTCACAAATTCAAATTTCAAACTGATGATGTGGCATCCGAAGTGACTAGCCTCCAAGAGCGGGAACGATTATCAAAGGGAAGGAGTTCAGAATCGTTGTCATGGCAGTTTTGGAAACTGTGATTCTCTTTCCAAAATTTAAATTAAGAGAAGTTTCCTCTCATAATTGATCTCTCAAATTCGGTATTATCTCGTTCTTCACTCTCTATCTCTTAATTCACTCGACGCTCTCTTATAACATCTTTAAGACACTTGCGCACATTCACTTTCCTTTAATTCTTTTTCAGAACAAAAATGGTGAAAACACGAGGAAGCCAAAGTTCCAAATTACAAGACCCCACTCCCGCTTCGTCAAAAGGAAGAAAGAAGGGGAGGCCACCATTTTATTTCCCCAGAGGAGTCAAGTGCCAAAGGTCACGCAAAAGCTGTTCAAAAGGCAATTATTGAACAAACCGTTTCAGAAACTCCTACCATTGTACCTGTTCCATTCCAATCTTCATCTCCATCCACTGCCGGAGATAAGGGTGAAAAAGGGGAGGCCACCATCACTGTTCGAGATCCCCTCGACATTAGAGCCGAAGTAGCAGGAGCCACTGCGATGAAACAGAAAGAAGTGGAGACTCAAAAAGCGAAGGGCAAAGCGATCTGCTCTTCAAAACCGAAGGAAAAGACAGTTGCTAGAAAGAGGGCCTCCATCAGTGAGCGGGTTGAAACCGATCTTGCACAAGCTTTAAAACCCCTGGACTCAATCTTGGCAAATCTTCCGTCACTAGGTTCAGGTAAAGATGTTCCAAGTTTCTTTACCCCTAAATTTATTGGTTCAATTCCAGATAATGTTTGACAGCTTGTCGTATTAGAATTTAGAAAAGCCCGATTCATACCAATTACTTCCTACGCGGAGTAATTCCCAATTTGATTACACAATTCCCCGGGAAGGAACTAATCAACCCGGTTACCACATATTCAATTCAAGTACAATTACGGATACCCAAATCAAATTGGCATTCAATCATTAATCTAGACAAATATTTGGATCCAAAAACATTCATCCAAATTAATAATTATAAACCCTAGATATAGGAATTGTATAAATATCAACAAGTATCAAGTTTTCATAGTCAAAATTACATCATCTCCCATAGTCCCAAATGCCATTCTCAATCAACCCTTTTAACTAGAGGTAAGGAAAAACTACTCTAAGCCCATGGAAGAGAAAACAAAATAAGAAGGAAATACAACCAAATTCCAAGGATTAGAGATGTAAATCAGCTCGATCGGTCTGCTCTTGGTCGAACGTCCCCTGCTTCTTCTTGGGTGTTTTCTTCTTTTTTCTGTCCTCCCCCAAAAGTCTTCCAATGTCTCACTCAAAAAGTGAATTCTAAAATTGGCAAAATGAAAAGTGTAGACTGCCAAAAAGTAGAGTCTGAAATCTGTCCCTGCCGTCCATACTCTTTGAATTGTGTAATGGGTTTGGGCCTGCTCATGGACTTGGGCATTTGCTGGGCCATTTAAATGTGGTGGAGGATTGGAATGTGAATGGGCTTGTCACAGGCCCAATATTCTCTCCCATCTTCATGCCTTCTACTAGTCATGGCCATGACTAAGAGAGTCATGCCAAGCTGCCAATCTCTTCATTTTTCCTCTTTTTTTGTTCCACTTTTTACCACTTTCCATGTCATCCTCCTACAAACACAAAACAAGCACAACAAGATTAAAGATGCACCAAAACCACCATATAAATATCCAAAATATATAACATTAACAAGCTCAAAGTTCCCACTATCAAATTCCCCCACACCTAAATCATGCTTGCCCTCAAGCATATAGTCAAAAGAAGCCAAATTGAGCCATAACAGTTTCTATCGATAAGTCAATCAAAGCACAACTAAATCAACACAACATCAAACATACTAAGCCAACGACCTCCCAAGGGTAAAGTGTATACACTCCTCTCAATATCAAAGTGTAGGTGAACATGTAAGCACTCAAGTGATAAAGCAAAATGACAATCCCATAGGCTTGAATGAAAATCAAATTTCCCATGCAAAGATATATTATCCAACATTAAGAATCAAAGGGTCTTTCAAAAAGGGTTATAACGGGGCCATGGTTGGGGTAGGAAGAAAAAGGAAATAGAAAGGCTTAAGTGAATGAGAGCACTTTCAAAGAGTCATCATAGAAAAATCATAGCACATCATGGTTGCCATACCAAAACAAAACCAAGAGATTCAAAAGAACAAAAATTACTTCTATTCTATCCTCCCAAGGTTTTCCAAAATAAACACAAGACCAAAAGATCATCCATATACAACTTCCAAACAATCCCAAAATTTCCCAAGCAATGAACCAAACAAGACCAAAACTTGCCAAACAATTTCTAGCAACTTTCATTATCCCTTTTTTTACTATAAAGGGCTGTTTCTTTTTTTTTTTTGTTTAAATTTTTTTAGGGGAATATATATATACAAACATTCCACAAATCATTCCAACAAAAAATCCAACACAATAGCTTGAGAATCCCACAAACCAATTTCTAAGCTCTTTTTTTCTTTTTTCTTGCAACCAACACAAAGATTCAACCATGATGACTTATGAAAGCACTTCAATCACTAGGGTTCAAAATCAATGGTTATGACAAAAAGAAAAGGCTTAATAGGCTAAGGGTTATATATAAACAAAGAAAATGGATATAAGGCTCAAAGTGGCTAACTAGGGGATAAAAGTATGGGTTAAGGCCAAAAAGAAGGCTAAAAGGGTTATCCTAGTGCCCTTATCATGTTCAAAACATTGGATTCAATCAATGCAAGCTCAACATGTATAATCAGTCAAGTTCTAGGATGTCAAAATGGTTACCACACAATTCACACAAGAAAGAAATTTCCAAAAGCTTGAGATAAGTGTATTTTTCTTTTAGAAACAATCAAGCATTTTGGAAAGAGGCTCAGATTCTCACATGGGTTCACAAAATAGTTGGATTTACATGTTAAATGTCAGACATCATCAATCATACTCAAAAGACTTGTCAATACTGTCACGGGGCGCCGGGTCCGTATCGGGACTGCAGCGCACCGAGTGGCTAATAGACTGATTCCCAGCACTATTCCGCCAAACGGTCCATCCGAAGGGTCGGGTTGGACATCATCATAGAGCTAATTCCGGAAACTATGGGATACTTCAATTTATATTACAACGGCAGACGAGCCTTACAGTAACTGCAAAACAAAAGCCATAAAAATGTGGTTAGAGACCGAAAGGTCAACTAGTCCACCCGAAGTGCCTTGCCGAGGGGCACAACAGCAAGACGCTGCACACAACTATACACGGCTTCTAGGAAAGCAGTAAATTGAAAGCAGTAAACACATAGGTGTCGGGACGGCGGGACAAGGGCAGCCACCAGGCGGCTACCGGCGGCTACCGGTCAACATTCTCCCCCCGCTGATTTGGCGATGACCTCGTCGCCGTGGTGTTCCAAAAATCTTCAATGAGCGGCTTGAGCATATTCTTCTCTGTGGCGCGCTCCCAAGTGGTTTCTTCAAGCGGACATCCCGCCCACTTTACTAGGTATTCGTCATACCTCCTTTTCTTAGTTTGTGCCACACGATGTTCCAGAACGGCTTCTGGGCGTTTCTTGGGCATCTGCCCGAATTCTTTTTGTGGGCGGGTCTTCAAACAGCGGTCGACATCTTCTTGGGTGCCGGTGTAAAGTTTCAATTGGCTCACGTGGATGACATTGTGCATTTTCCACCAAGAGGGCAACTGAACTCTATAAGCCACGTTCCCAACTCTTTTCAAAATCGTGCACGGACCCACATACTTCTGTAGAAACCGAGTTCAAAATTGGGGACCAAGTCCTGGTGAAGGCCCCAGACCCCTTCTTGACAAAATAGCTTGATTTTAAAAAAAAATCACAGAAAATGGCAAGCAGTACTATTTCCTCCCCCACACCTAAATTCAACATTGTCCTCAATGTAAGAAAAAAATAAAGAGAATAGGACTTCCCTGGAATAGGTGGGGGAGCCAAGGTGTGGCTCACTGAAGAGCAGGGGGTGGTGGTGGTGGGATGTTGAAGTGGTGTACGATAGCATTCAGGGCATCTTTCATTTCCTTCATCTCTTCTTTCACTCCCTTCAGCTATTCTTTCACTCCATTCAGCTCTTGCTTTTGTTGTGCTAATTCATTGCTCAACTGATCAAATCGCACCCTGAAGTAGGCGAAAGATGGGCCTCGAGTGCCTCTCTCAGATGAAGAGGGAGGTGCAGGAGCTGGATGTGTAGGAACTGGTGGTGCACGGCTAGAGGAAGTGGTGACTGAGACCCTTCGTCCATTGAAGTACATGGTGCCGTCATTTTCTGTGATAAACACTTTCATTGTCTTCAAAGCGGCCATGTCCAAAAATGCTGGAGAGCATGCCCTGTGCAAAGAAAGAGAAGCAAGATACTCATCAGAGGTGTCAGAAATTAGGCCCAAATTAAGTGCCAAGTGTGTGATATAAGATCCATTAATGAGATTTCTCCCTTTTGTAGATAGGACCGTGCCAAACTGATGAGCTAGCCAGTAGGCCAGATTAAGCTGTGGGCCATTTATCATCGACCATATCATAAAGAGTTCACTCTTTGACACCATAGCTGCACCTTCCTTCTTCCCTGTGATGTTGAAAGTAATGAATTTATGCATCAATATTAATATTGCATTACTCATATACTTAGATTGTGCATAACGAGGGGCGAAAGGAAAGGGATTTTTATGTGAGCATAGCCAGCCCCAAAAACTTAATATCTCTTTCTCAAAGGCAGGATCATAATCACACAAGCTCCCTAAATATTCCACACTCTTGGCTTCCTCTTCAGAAATGACTCCCAATGCAAGATTAAAATCAGTCAAAGAGTGATGAAAAGTTTTGTTCATTAATCTAAATTGAATGACATTGGGAGTATGCAAATCAAATGTCTTTGGCAAATTGAACTCAAATGTAGAGTAAAATTCAAGCACAAGTTCATTGATTGCTGGTGCATGTAAAGAAGCAAGTTTCAACCAACCGATGTTAGACAAGTATATGTTTACCTCGTTGGTGATTTGTAACATCTCAAGAGTGGGACTATGAAACATTTTACCTGTGGTGATTTTCCTCTCTTTCTCTTGACACTGAACAAACCTGTCTTGGTCCTTTTGATCGGTAAATTGAAGGTACCCTCCTATTGTTTCTTCCACATCAACTTATTTTGCTCTTGAACGTGAACGCCCGGATGTGGAAGAGGAAGGCCCTTGGACAGGAATGATGGGAACCGTTGGTGTTGGTGTAGATGTGGTTTTCTTCTTAACTGGTGCCTTCTTTTTCTGTATGTCTCCTTTTGACTTTGCAATTTGTGGACTACTTTTAGAAGAAGTGGCATGATCCTTTGTTCTACCCATGTGATTTGCACACAGAAAAATCACCACACAACAAGGTAGTCCCCACAAAATAGACAGATTACAACTTGCATAAAACGACAAAGTCAAGTGCTTAACAAAACAACACCCACATAGACAAATCCCAAATTCCACCACTTGCACAAGGACAAATATATACTTTGCACCAGAAAACACCAAAATTTTCACAATTATCAATGACCAAACGATGCACTTTTTACATTTATTAATTCACACAAAATGGACAGATATTCCCACAAGAAATTTCACAAGAAGGCAATAGAAGACCCACAATTACAGTAAATCCAGAGCATGCTCTTCTCACACAAATTGAAATTCCACAAAATCAACTGAAAATCCACAAAATCCACACAGTATTGCTCAATGCTTCAAAAATTGAAAGGATTTTACCAAGGCAAACAAAGGAAGAGAACAGGAGCAGTGTTGGATCGAGTTGACCGAAGCAGCATTGGAGGGAGACGGCGGCGCCGCTGGGTTCGCACAGAGAGGCGGCGGCGGTGTTCGCGAAAGGGGTGGCGGCGCTACTAGGGTTCAGGCGACGGACAGGACAGAGGCGGCGGTGGGTTCTCGGACAGGAGCGAACGGAGAGAGGGGCCGGACCTCGTACAGGGGCGGCGGACGTCGCGCGCGAACAGAGACAGGAAGGCGGAGAAGAGAGATGGTGGCGACGGCGGGCGCTCGCAAAGCAGCGACCGTCGGCGGTGGTGCGGCGACGGGCGGCGATCGGAGTTGAGGAAGGAGATGATGGTGCGGTGGTGTTGAACGGGATATTGGGAGAGGAGGCAAATGCAGTAATTTGATTTTGGGTGGAAGGGGTAAAATGAGTTGTGTTAGAGTAAATTAGGGTTTAGGAGTAAGTGTTTGAGATTTAATTTCAGATTGGTTTGTGTAACTTAGTCATGGGCATGAATAAGGAATATGTACCAATCTGGAAAATAAAGTCCCAACTCCTTTTTTTCACAGGTTGGAAAATGTAGTTTGGTCATGGCCATGAATAAGGACTACATGTCATTCTGGAAATTGGCCTTCAAAACAGCTTGGCAAGTGGTTCTTAGTCATGGGCATGATTAAGGAGTATTTTCCTTGTTGTAATCAACTTGAAATTTCCTTCAGAATACAAGTTATATACAATTTAATCATGCTCATGAGTACCCATTATCTCCTCCATTGAAAATCCTCCTTCAAACACCTCCAATTGTTCCTTGATCCCAAAAAATTATCAATCTTCCACCTTCATATCTACAAAATCATAGACAAAATGTCATTTAGATATCAAAATTATACCAAAATATATTCATCAAAATAGCTAAATGTATAGTATCAAAATGGTTAAATTGCTTGGGTTGCCTCCCAAGAAGCGCTTTGTTTAAAGTCCTTGAGCTAGACTTTTTCCAACTTCATCTCCCAATATGTGCATCAACAAGGGACACCAATTCTATAGGCTCAATTGGAAATCCCTCATAATATAGTTTGAGACGGTGCCCATTGACAACAAATTTCTTCTCTGTCTTCAAACTTTGAATCTCAACTGCACCATAGGAAAATACTTTAGTAACAACAAATGGTCCAATCCATCTAGAACGTAACTTACCAGGAAAAAGTTGAAGTCTTGAATGATATAAAAGAACTTTTTGGCCAACTTCAAAACTTTTTTCTGGAAATTTGTTGATCATGGAAGACTCTATTTTTCTCTTTGTATAGCATGGCATTGTCATATCCTTCATTTATTATTTCTTCCAATTCTTGAATTTGCAACTTCCTTTGAATCCCGGCCTCTTGAAGACTCATGTTGCACTTTTGTACTGCCCAAAATGCCTTGTGTTGTAACTCCACAGGTAAATGACATGGTTTCCCAAACACCAACCTATAGGGCGACATCCCTATTGGTGTCTTGTAAGCTGTGCGGTAGGCCCATAATGCATCATGCAGTCTCAAGCTCCAATCTTTTCGATTTGGTTGGACCGTTTTCTCCAAGATGGACTTGATCTCACAGTTGGACACTTCTGCTTGTCCATTGGTCTGTGGATGATATGAGGTTGACACTTTATGCAAAACACCATACTTCTTGAAAAAAGCTGTGATGGTCTTGTTGCAAAAATGAGTCCCTCTATCACTCATAATGGCTCTTGGCATCCCAAACCTAGCAAATATGTTAGACCTAAGGAAATCTGCAACCACTTTTGAATCATTAGTCCGGGTGGCTTTAGCTTCCACCCATTTAGACACATAATCTACAGATAAGAGAATATACAAATAACCATGAGAATTAGGAAAAGGACCCATAAAGTCTATACCCCAAACATCAGATATTTCAAGAAACATCATAGGAGTTTGAGGCATTTGATCATGGGAAGAAATATTACCTACTCTTTGGCATCTATCACATGATTTACAAAATATATATGCATCTTTGAATAGAGTAGGCCAAAAGAATCCACTTTCTAACACCTTCTTCGCAGTTCTTTGAGATCCAAAATGTCCACCACATGCTATAGAATGACAAAATGCTAGAATGGACTGAAACTCACCTTCATCAACACACCTTCGAATAACTTGATCAGCACAACGTTTCCAAAGGTACGGATCATCCCAAATGTAGTATTTTGCAT
Organism: Hygrophila difformis; assembly: GCA_030278955.1. NCBI lineage: Eukaryota > Viridiplantae > Streptophyta > Magnoliopsida > Lamiales > Acanthaceae > Hygrophila > Hygrophila difformis. The sequence continues at coordinate 11,183,859 of JAOANR010000001.1, forward strand.
CACTCTTAAACTTGTCTCTTTTTGCTTTAGGCCAACCTGTAGGAAATTCATTAGTAACCAAGAAATTGACTATATCAGCATACCAAGGAGAAATAACAGAGATAGAAAGAAGTTCCTCATCAGGAAAGGATTCTCGAATAGGAATCTCATTAGGCTCAGTGATTATACGACTCAAATGATCAGCTACCAAATTCTCTGTTCCCTTTTTGTCACGAATTTCAATATCAAACTCCTGTAAAAGCAAAATCCATCTAATCAATCTTGGCTTGGCCTCTTTCTTTGCCATCAAATATCTCAATGCTGCATGATCAGAAAAAATAACCACTTTAGTTCCCAAAAGATATGATCTAAATTTATCCAAAGCAAAAACAACAGCAAGCATTTCTTTTTCAGTTGTTGAATAATTTAATTGAGCCCCATTCAATGCTCGGGAAGCATAATAAATGACATGGGATGCTCTTCCAATTCTTTGTCCCAAAACAGCCCCTACAGCAGTGTCACTTGCATCGCACATCAACTCAAATGGTAGTTCCCAATTTGGTGGTTGAATCACCGGAGGGGTTGTGAGATGTTCCTTCAACTTGTTAAAAGTTTGCTTGCACTGATCATTGAACTCAAATGGCACATCTTTTTGCAACAATCGAAACAATGGTGCTCCAATCTTGGAAAAGTCCTTGATGAATCGCCTATAGAAACCTGCATGGCCTAAAAATCCACGAAGTTCTCGCACATAACAAGGATAAGGTAGAGCATCAATTAAATCAACTTTAGACTTATCTACCTCTATACCTTGTGATGACACTTTATGACCTAAAACAATGCCTTGTTCAACCATAAACTGACATTTTTCCCAATTCAACACAAGATTAGTTTCAATGCATCGATTTAGAATCAAAGCCAAATTTCCTAGACATTCATCAAAGCTATTACCATGAACACTAAAGTCATCCATAAATACCTCAATGATTTTCTCAACACATTCAGAAAAAATGCTCATCATACACCTTTGAAATGTGGCTGGGGCGTTGCAAAGTCCAAAAGACATTCTTCTATAAGCAAACACTCCAAATGGGCATGTGAAAGAAGTCTTTTCCTGATCCTCCGGTGCTATTGCAATCTGAAAATATCCTGAAAAACCATCTAGAAAGCAATAATAAGCATGTCCAGACAATCTTTCAATCATTTGATCAATGAAAGGAAGAGGAAAATGATCATTCTTTGTGACACCATTTAGCTTACGGTAATCTATGCACTGTCTCCACCCGGTTTGCTTACGAACAGGAAGTTTCTCACCATCTTTGTTCTCTTCAACAGTCACTCCAGCTTTCTTCGGGACAACTTGAACAGGACCACCCAACTACTATCTGAGATAGGGTAGATGATGTCTGCATCAAGTAGCTTCATGACTTCTTTCTTCACCATCTCAGTCATAATTGGATTCAACTTCTTTTGAGCTTGTCTGACTGGCTTGGCATTCTCTTCTAGTGTGATCCTGTGAGTACAAAAGGAGGGATCTATGCCTCTTATATCTGCTATTGTCCATCCAATAGCCATTTTGTGATCTTTAAGCACACGAACCAATTTCTCCTCTTGTTCAGTTGTCAACTTTGAAGAGATGATTACTGGCAAGGTTTCTTCATCACCCAAGAATACATATTTCAAATTCTCTGGTAAAGGTTTCAACTCCAATTTAGGTGCCTGCAACACAGATGGATATAAACGTTCATTAGTTTCATGAATGAAAATTGGAGCTACTTCATACCTTTGTGGCTCTTGAGGAAGTGAGCCTAATTCTTTAACAACTCTTTCTATTTTCTTGCTCACAGCTATCTCCATTTTATTCTCTAGCTTGTGATGCTTTGTCAAGGCAATTTCCAATTCATCCTTGTCAATTAATTCAAATGTTTCATGCACCTAAGGATCAATAACATCAATAGAGTATAGAGCTTCAGAATCATCATGATGTTTAATAGCTTCGAAAAGATTGAAATGAATTTCTTCTCCATCAAATTCCAAGGTAAGTGTGCCTTTCTTCACATCAATCTTTGCTCCTGCAGTGTACATAAAAGGTCTTCCCAACAAAAGAGGAGGCGGGTTAAAGCAATGAGCATCCTTCATATCCAAAACATAAAAATCAACAGGTAATATAACATCATTAACTTGCACTAACACATCTTCTAGCATACCATCCGGATAAGCATTTGTTCTATCAACAAGTTGAATAATAATTCCTGTTTCTTTCAATGGACCTAGATTTAGGGAATCATACATTGATCTTGGCATGACATTTATTGCAGCACCTAAATCTAACATGGCTTTGCTCACTTCTTTTGTCCCAATTTTGCAAGGAATTGAAAACATACCCGGATCACTTGTTTTAGGTGGGATTTTCCTTTTAATCACCGCAGAGACACTCTCACCTGCTATTATGTGTTCATCTCCCCTAAGCTTCCTCTTTTTGGTGCATAGATCCTTTAAGAACTTAGCATACTTAGGGATTTGATTGATAGCTTCAAGAAGTGGGATATTCAATTGGACTTTCTTGAATATCTCAAGCATCTCTTTCCTCTTGTCCACCTTTGGAGCCCTTTTTAACCTATCAGGAAAAGGAGGTATTTTAGTTTGATATGAAGGAATTGAATTAGAATTTACCTTATTAGAAGTTTCTGCCTCCTTTTCAATCTCCTTCTCAATTCGCTCTTCATTTTGCTCCTTTGAAATGGGAGATGGACCTTGGACTTCCTTTCCACTCCTCAAGATCATGGCACTCACATTCTTTGGATTTGGCTTGGGTTGAACTGGCCATTTTCCTTTCTCACGGATTTGCCTAACTTCCTCAGACATTTGATTCATTTGACTTTGCAATTTTTCAATACTTGCCTTCGTGTCTTGTTGAAATTGCAAAGTTGATGTGGCCATGGATTTCACCAATTCTTCTAAAGATGGACTTAAACTTGTTGTGGCCTGAGGTAGTTGCCTTTCATATTGACGAGGAGGGTGCACTTGTTGTGGTGCTGAAGATGGATGATTTTGTTGTTGATGTTGATTGCCATACCGAAGATTTGGATGATCTCTCCAACCTGGATTGTAAGTATTGGAATAGGGATTGTACTATGGACGTCTGTTGGAATATTCAAGTGCATTTACATCCACCGGTGTGTCCTCTTGGAGAGTTGGGCATGCATCAGTTTGATGTTCAGAACTTGTGCAAATGCCACATGCCTTCACTTGGACAGTTGGCTTTATACTTCCTGTGGCCATCTTACGAACAAAGCTTGTCAACTCTGAAAGTTGTTGTTGCATTGTTTGCATTGAAGAATCACCACTTGACATATTGGTTGGCATTGCATCCCTTGTGCCAAATTGTTGAGTATTCTCTGCCATTCGATCAATCAACTCCCAGGCTTGTGTTGGGGTTTTGTTCACCAAGGCTCCTCCACTTGCAGCATCAATAATGTTCCTGTCCATCAACAACAAACCATCATAGAAGTATTGAATTAACAATTGGGGTGGGATTTGATGTTGAGGACATTTAATTATAAGCCTATTAAACCGCTCCCAATATTCATGGAGCGTTTCACCTGATTGCTGTTTGATGCCACATATTTCCTTCCTCAAATTTGCAGCTCTTGAGGCTGGGAAATACTTCTCCAAGAATTTCCTCTTCATGTCTGTCCAAGTTGTAATGCTACCTGTTGGAAGATAATAGAGCCAATCTTTTGCACTCCCCTTCAATGAGAATGGAAATGCCCTCAATTTGATTTGTTCATTTGTAACTCCAGGGGGTTTCATGCTTGAACATACTACATCAAATTCCTGAAGATGCTTGTGGGGCTCTTCACCTGCATGACCATTAAATTCAGGCAACAAATGAATCAATCCAGATTTTAATTCAAAGGGAGTTTCATCATCAATTGTAGGAAATGTAATGCATAAGGGCTGCTGTGTTAAGTCAGGAGCAGCCAACTCCCTCAATGTGCGATTATCTTCAGCCATGACAATATTTTTCTCTTCTAAAGATTCTGTATCACTTCCTTCACCACTGGAACTAGAAGTGTCCAGCTCTGTAGCCAATGATAAACCAGAAGTTGATGTAGAAACTTTAGATTCTTTTCTTAACTTGGCTTCCCTTGTCAATGTACGAGCTGTCTTTTCAATCTCTAGATCAAATATCAACTCACCTGTACGAGAAGAACGAGGCATAAACAAGGAAAATACCAATTACAACTAAAAAGATAGAAAATATCACAGAATGTAGTGGTTGAACGCCAATCCCCGGCAACGGCGCCAAAATTTGACAGCTTGTCGTGTAGCTGCAAAAGATAATTTAATTCCTATGTCACCAAGTACAAAATAGATATAGTATAGTAGTGACAAGGGTCGAGTCCTCAGGGATTGGATTACAACATTTTCATAATATATACAATAGTTAAAAAGGGGTTTTTGACATTGTCACAAGATTATGATATTAAAATTTAGAAAATAAAGAAATGCACAAGCAAATAAATATCAAAGTGAGTTCAAGAGCACAAGATTAAACAAGATTGGATTTTACTTATGGAATTAAAGGCCTCTAGTTCAAAGAATGATTTGGAATGGCATTTGGGATAGATCATTGATGCATAAACATGATACAAGTTAATAAACCGGTTATAGTTGTCAAGTCCGCTTAGACAACCAACTTTTCCTTACATATTAGATAATTAAGGTACGCCCGTTAATTATCCCTAATCGAATCAACATTCCTAGGTACACCCATAGTGAATATTGTTCAATTGCATTAGAATTTAGAAAAGCCCGATTCAAACCAAATACTTCCTACGCGGAGTAATTCCCAATTTGATTACACAATTCCCCGGGAAGGAACTAATCAACCCGGTTACCACATATTCAATTCAAGTACAATTACGGATACCCAAATCAAATTGGCATTCAATCATTAATCTAGACAAATATTTGGATCCAAAAACATTCATCCAAATTAATAATCATAACCCTAGATATAGGAATTGCATAAATATCAACAAGTATGAAGTTTTCATAGTCAAAATTACATCATCTCCCATAGTCCCAAAAGCCATTCTCAATCAACCCTTTTAACTAGAG